>VFSX01000071.1:40000-47500 GCA_016618255.1 Chlamydomonas sp. UWO 241 | reverse complement strand
AGCTGGTGCAGCCAGGTGTGTGCGTGTGTGTGTGCCAAAGGAGGCCAACCAGCGCTGTCCTATACGTGCCCATGCCATTGGCTGCATGCCATTTACCTCTGTACGCCATGCACCCCCCTCTCATGTAGGCGACCGCATCGTCGTGGCGAAGGGTGGCCCCGGCGGCCGCGGCGGCATAATGCCGTGACCACTGCACCTCTGTCATCTCACACATGCCCATTCCTTGAGTTCCCCCCCCCACGCGCATCACACTTCCCCACACGCACGCCCCCATACTCCTGCATGCACGTAGGCGACCGGATCGTCGTGGCAAAGGGCGGCCCCGGCGGCCGCGGCAGCATCATGCCGTCAAAATGAGGCCAGCCAGCGCTGTCCTACACGTGCCCATGCCATAAACCGCTGCATGCCATCAACCACCCCATGCCATGCACCCCCTCTCATGTAGGCGACCGAATCGTCGTTGCCAAGGGCGGCCCCGGCGGCCGCGGCGGCATCATGCCGTCAAAGGAGGCCAACCAGCGCGAGCTGGCAAAGCAGTACAAGCTTGCAGATGAGGCAGGGGCGGAGGTCGTGGCGGTGGAGGATGGGGACTGGAAGGTGCGTGGAAGCTGAGGGGAAGGTGTGTGAAAGGTGCATGCGGGAGCTTTGGGGTTGAGGGATCGGAAGGCGAAGGGGGCGGTATAAGCTCGCAGATGAGGCGGGGGTTGAGGTGGTGGCGGTGGGGGACGGGGACTGGAAGGCGCGCGGAAGCTGAGAGCAAGGTGTGTGGAAGGTGCACAGGAGAGGCTTGGGTTCAAGGGGATGGAAAGCGACGGGGGCAGTACAAGCTCGCAGATGAGGCTGGCGCAGATGTCGTGGCGGTCGAGGACGGGGACTGGAAGGTGCGTGGAAGCTGAGGGGAAGGTGTGTGGAAGGTGCACACGAGAGAATTGGATTCAAGGGGATGGAAAGCGACGGGGGCAGTACAAGCTCGCAGATGAGGCGGGCGCGGAGGTGGTGGCGGTCGAGGATGGGGACCGGAAGGTGCGGGGAAACTGAGGGGAAGGTGTGTGGAAGGTGCACGGGACAGGTTTGGGGTGGAGGGGTTATCAAGGGGGCGGAAGGCAAAGGGGGCGGTTTAAGCTTGCAGATGAGGCGGGGATGGAGGCCGTGGCGGTGGAGGATGAGGACTGGAAGGTGTGTGCGACGCGCGAGCACACCGCGTGTCGTACTGCCCCCCCCCCCCTCCCAGTGCTTCCTCAATTAGGCGGTCTACAGTCAACGGCGATCAGTAGGCGGGTATAATTAATTCTCCGACGGGCAGCTCACCGCCTGAATCGCGAAAACTTCGGGCAAAAAAAATGAGAATTTTGCGATTTTCACCCCTTTCCGCCAAAACTCGGCCGTTCACACGCCAAAATTGGCCGCTCAGGATTTTTGCTGGGGGCCAGGCGGTAGGTACTCACTGATCTGAATCAATTGAGGAAGCACTGCCCCCTCCTCCCCATGCAAACAATCGAACACCGCGCAGACTGTGCCGGTGGAACCGTACCCTTGTACCGCCACGAGTGTTTTGACGAGCGTTCCCCACGCCCTGGCGGAGACCACGGGGCTGCCGGGGCAGAACCTAAACACACACACACACACACACACACTCAGGTGGAGACCAAGGGGCTTCCGGGGCAGCAGCTGGGCTTGCACCTGCAGCTGCGAGTGGTTGCGGACATCGGCATCGTGGGGTTCCCCAACGCGGGTGAGTTGCTTCTCTGCCTGTTTGGTTGTCTGGGTGCCTCGGTGCCAGCCTGCTTCTGTGCCTGATTGTGTGCCCGCCTCCATGCCTGCCTGCCTGCCTGCCTGCCTGCCTGCCTGCCTGCCTGCCTGCCTGCCTGCCTGCCTGCCTGCCTGCCTGCCTGCCTGCCTGCCTGCCTGCCTGCCTGCTGCCTGTCTGTCTGTCTGTCTGTCTGCTGCCTCCTGCCTGCCTGGCCTGCCTGCCTGCTGCCTGCTGCCTGCCTGCCTGCCTGCCTGCCTGCCTGCTGCTGCTGCCTGCCTGCTGCTGCCTGCTGCTACTGCTCCTACTGCTGGTACTGCTGCTTCTGCTTCTGCTGCCTGCTGCTGCCTGTCTGCCCTGGCCTGCCTGCTCGCCTGCCTGCCCTGCCTTGCCTGCCGTCTGCCTGCCTGCCTGCCTGCCTGCCTTGCCTGTCTGCCTGCCTGCCTTGCCTGCCTGCCTGCCTGCCTGCCTGCCTGCCTGCCTGCCTGCCTGCCTGCTTGCCTGCCTGCCTGCCTGCCTGCTTGCTTGCCGACCTGCCTGCCTGCCTGCCTGCCTGGCCGACCTGCCTGGCCTGCCTGCCTGGCCTGCCTGCCTGGCCTGCCTACCTGGCCTGGCCTGCCTGCCTGCCTGCTTGCCTGCCTGCCTGCCTGCCTGCCTGCCTGCCTGCTGGCCTGGGGCGCCCGCCCGCCTGCCGCCTGCCCGCCCGCATGCCGGCGCCCGCCCGCCTTCCTGCCTGCCCGCCTGCCTGCCTGCTGGAACATGTCTGGTGCTCCTGGACCAGTGGTGTTGCATCTGTGTATGCGTGCTCCCATATAGCGGCCCCAGGCAGCCTAGCTAGCGCCTCTCGATATATGGATACAAAACGAATCCCAGATCTGCCCCCTTTCCCGCACACACACATACACGCACACGCACTTACACACACACACACACACACACGCACACACGCACACACACACACACGCTTACACACACACACACAGGCAAGAGCTCCCTCCTTGCGGCGATGACGCGCGCCAGCCCAGAAATCGCGCCGTACCCGTTCACCACGCTCATGCCCAACCTGGGGGTGCTGCAGAGTGGGACCGGGAAGGCTGGGCCTGTGCTGGCTGATCTGCCCGGGCTGATCGAAGGTGTGTTTTGATGAGCGCTCGTCTGCCTCTCTCCTCTATCTCTGCCACTGTCTCTCGCTGCCTCTCTCTTTTTGTCTCTCTATTCTCTCTATGTCTATGTCTCCTTGTCTGTGGTTGTCTTTTTTGCTTCAGAGTAGGACCAGACAGGCTGGGCCTGTGCTGGCTGATCTGCCCGGACTGATCGAAGGTGCGTTTTTTGCCGGGCTCTGGCACAGGTCTCTCGTCTCTCTCTGTCTCTCACTCTGACTCTCTCTTCCCTCTCTCTCTCTCTCTCTCTCTCTGTGTGTGTGTCCCTGTCTCTTTATTCGTGTGTCTGGGTGTGTGGTAGTGCCGCAGAGTGGGACCGGAAAGGCTGGACCTGTGCTGGCTGATCTGCCCGGACTGATCGAAGGTGCGTTTCTTTGCCGGTCTCTGGCACAGGTCTCTCGTCTCTCTCTGTCTCTCACTCTGACTCTCTCTTCCCTCTCTCTCTCTCTCTCTCTCTCTGTGTGTGTGTCCCTGTCTCTTTATCCGTGTGTCTGGGTGTGTGGTAGTGCCGCAGAGTGGGACCGGAAAGGCTGGACCTGTGCTGGCTGATCTGCCCGGACTGATCGAAGGTGCGTTTCTTTGCCGGTCTCTGGCACAGGTCTCTCGTCTCTCTCTGTCTCTCACTCTGACTCTCTCTTCCCTCTCTCTCTCTCTCTCTCTCTCTCTCTCTGTGTGTGTGTCCCTGCCTCTTTATCCGTGTGTCTGGGTGTGTGGTAGTGCCGCAGAGTGGGACCGGAAAGGCTGGACCTGTGCTGGCTGATCTGCCCGGACTGATCGAAGGTGCGTTTTTTTGCCGGTCTCTGGCACAGGTCTCTCTTCTCTCTCTGTCTCTCACTCTGACTCTCTCTTCCCTCTCTCTCTCTCTCTCTCTCTCTCTCTCTCTCTCTCTCTCTCTCTCTCTCCTTCTCTCTCTCTCTGTCTGGGTTCCCTTGTCTCTTTATCCGTGTGTCTGGGTGCGTGGGAGTGCTGGAGAGTGGGACCAGAAAGGCTGGGCCGGTGCTGGCCGATCTGCTCGGGCTGATTGAAGGCGCGTTTTGCTGGGCGCTGATCTGTCGCTTTCACTTCCCACTCTGTCTGTCTTGGTCTCTCCCTCGCTAGGTCCCAGTTTATCTCTGTCTTCCCGTCTCTTTCCTTCTTGTCTCTGGGTGTTTTTCAGAGCTGCTTTGGGGCAATGGCGGAAAGGCAGGCCCGGTGCTGGCTGACATGCCTGGGATGACAGAAGGTTCGTTTTGCTGGTCTCTCTCTCTCTCTTTCTTGTCTCACTATCTCTGTGTCATGTCTCTTTCTCTCGTTGTCTCTTTGTCTCTCTGTCTGTCTCCTGTCTCCCTCTCCCTGTCTCTCTGTCTCTCTGTCTCTCTGTCTCCCTGTCTCCCTGTCTCCCTGTCTCCCTGTCTCCCTGTCTCCCTGTATCCAAGCATCCATGTATCCCTGTCTCCCTGTCTTGCGTCTCCCTGTCTCCCTGTCTCTCTGCCTTGCGTTTCCCTGTCTCCCTGTCCTCTGTCTCTCCCTGTCCTCTGTCTCCCCGTCTCACCACAACCCCTCATCAGGTGCCCACAAGGGCAAGGGCCTCGGCGGCATGTTTCTGCGCCACTTGCGGCACACACACACACACACACACACACACACACACACACACACACACACACACACACACAAGCGCACACACAAACAAACACACACGTACACGCACACACGCAGGCGCCCACAAGGGTAAGGGTCTCGGCGGCATGTTCCTGCGCCACCTGCGGCGCGCACACACACACACACACACACACACACACAGAGATATCGTTACAGAGAACTCTGCACAGCAGACCTAGATAGGCTGTTTCTAGTCATCAATTGAGGATATTCCGTTTGAAGGCGGGAGACCAACCGTGCGCCAGCAAGAGGGTGAACAACCTCAACACACACACACACATAAATACACATACACACAAACACACACACACACACACACACACACACACACACACTGACTCACACACACAAACATATACACACACGGACGCAGGCGCCCACAAGGGCAAGGGCCTCGGCCGCATGTTCCTGCGCCACCTGCGGCGCACGCGCGCGCTTCTGCACGTGGTTGACGCTGCAACTGAGGACCCTGCAACAGACTACTGGGCGGTTCGGGAGGAGCTGCGGATGTACAACCCAGGTGTGTGTGTGTGTGGGTGTGCATGTGTGTGTGCGTGTGTGTGTGCGTGTGTCTGTGTGTCTCCCTGGGCGGCCTCTGTGGGCGCTGCGTGTGTCTGTGTGTCTCCCTGGGCGGACTCTGTGGGCGCTGCGCCCGCGCAGTCATTGCCGCCGCCTACGTCGACCCCCCTTCACCCATGCCGCCGCCGATTCTCGCCGCCTCTCCTCCTCCGTACGCCCCCTGTCGTCGGGCTGCCAATTCAGCAGCAAGTCGACACATGTAGCCAGGAACTCAGTCCATCCGCACTCTCTCGCACGCCCTCCACATGGCAAAAAACACGTGACGCCCTACCGCACAGATTTCCCTCCCCCCGCAGCTCTGCAGCTTCAGACAACGGAGCCCAGGTATCTCAGTGCCATCACCTCGACCGCCATGCGGCCCGAGCCAGCGCTCAGCGCTCAGCGCTCAGCGCTTGAGCTACCGAGTTCCTCCAGCCGCCACCGTCCCGCCCACCGCCCACCGCCCACTGCCCAGTCGTTCATTCGACCCCACGCCCCACCTCAAGAGACCCACCCCTTATCCCACTGCCGCCCCGTCGACCTCCATACACCCACATGCTCGTCACATGGAGTTGCCCCTCCCATGCGCCCCATGCGCGCACATGCACCCCATGCACCCCCCCCCCCATGCTACCAGCGCCTATGTATGCGCCATGTGGCCGGGCCACAGTGTGGCTCCCTCCTCTCACCCCTCTCCTCCCTCCCTTCTCCTGTCTTCCACCCCTCCATCCCCGCTGCACCCACCCCATCTTGTGCCCTCGCCCCTCCCTAACCCTCCCCCGCCCCTCCCCCTCTCCCTCCGACTACCTTCCCGCTGCCTCCCTCCCACTGCCTCCCACTTGCACGACTACCGCTGTTCGGACATGGCTTCGCTCTATGCCGGCGGCGCCATCACCTTCTTCCGGCTCACGCCGATGACTTTTGCGCCCACTCCGTCACGTTCCACGCCCTCCGCAAACATCCATCTCTTCAACTTCACACGCGACATCCCCGAGCGCCCCGAGTTCGCCGAGCGAGTCACCACCGAGTGGATCATCTAGCATGATTTCCACAACTGTGGAAGTCCTTCTGCCGACACCTAGTTTAAACTCAGTCGAGGCGGATTGACGAACACAGCCGTCAATGACCCGCCACTGCCCTTTCCCCCACTGCTTTACGAATGATTTTTTTTTTTGAGATGATGAGAGTTTTACAATCCAGGTTGTTCACCCTCTTGCTGGCGCACGGTTGGTCTCCCGCCTTCAAACGGAATCTCCTCAATTGATGACTAGAAACAGCCTATCTAGGTCTGCCGTGCAGAGTTCTCTGTCACCATATCTCTCCCTGGGCGGCCCACTCCCTGGGCGGCCCACTCCCTGGGCGGCCCACTCCCTGGGCGGCCCACGGCCCACTCCCTGGGCGGCCCACGGCCCACTCCCTGGGCGGCCCACTCCCTGGGCGGCCCACTCCCTGGGCGGCCCACTCCCTGGGCGGCCCACTACCTGGGCGGCCCACTCCCTGGGCGGCCCACTCCCTGGGCGGCCCACTCCCTGGGCGGCCCACTCCCTGGGCGGCCCACTCCCTGGGCGGCCCACTCCCTGGGCGGCCCACCCCCTGGGCGGCCCACTCCCTGGGCGGCCCACTCCCTGGGCGGCCCACTCCCTGGGCGGCCCACTCCCTGGGCGGCCCACTCCCTGGGCGGCCCACTCCCCAGGGCGCGTCGCGGCGGTCGGCCCATGGGCGGCCCACTCCCAGGGCGCGTCGCGGCGGTCGGCCCATGTGAGTCGCCGTCGCCCATCCCCCTCATCGCCCCGCCTGCCCCGTCGACTGCCGCCTATGTACTGCGGCCCATCCTGGACTATCCACCATCGCCTTCGTCTGAAGGGCAGCCTCAACGAACCGAGCAACTCGACACCCAAATTCAAAATGTCATCACAGAGCCCGTCTCCATGCCCTCGCCAGCACCGAACAGCTCCTCGGTCGACTATAGACCGCATCCCAGACCGTCTTCCCTCCGCCGAGGATCCTCGGCCGCGCCCCACTGCGGCGCCACGCCACCATGCACCACAGAGAACCTCCCATGGCCATGGCCCCCCTTCAGCACCCTTCGCCCCCCTTGACACGCTCCAAACTACACAGTCCAACTCTCTCCCACCCTCACCCACCCACAGTCGACAACCCGCCCACGCTCCACCCCCACATGGAGCTCGCCGTCCCATGTGCGCGCCATGCAGGCCCATGCACCCCCGCCCCATGCGCCTCCCGCCCATGCGCCCTCACGCACGCCGACCCCATGCTAGCCCTCCCTCCCCCCAGCCTTTCCTCCCTTGCCCCTGCCTCCACCCCCTGCCTACCTACATCATCGCCCCATGGACTTCACAGGCCCATGGAGATGATCCGCCTCACCACCCCCCA
>VFSX01000071.1:0-27500 GCA_016618255.1 Chlamydomonas sp. UWO 241 | reverse complement strand
GGGAGGACGAGGAGGTTGCGCTTGAGGACTTGGATGAGGAGGACGCTTGGCTGGCTGCGCTGGATGAGGCGGAGGTTGCTGAACTGGAGGCGGCGCTGGCGGAGGAGGCAGAGGCGGACGAGTTTGCAGCAGAGGTGGCGGCTACACAGCAGGTGTGCACGGATGGGACACGAACGCACGCGCTCGCGCTCTTGCCACACACACGCGCACGCTTGTGCGCTCTCTCTCTCTCTCTCTCTCTCTCTCTCTCTCACTCAGTGTCTCTCATGTTCTCTCTCACTGGTACGTTGTCCTCTCTCCCCTGACCCACGTGCGACCCCTAAACCCACCCGCAGGCGCAGGCAGAGGAGCGGGCACGTACAGCTGCGACGGGAAGACAGGGAGGTGGGCATGATGGCGAGGAGGAGGCGCCGTGGGGCGTGGTGACCGCGGAGGAGCGCGCGCGCGCTGCAATGTTTGCTGCCTGGGAGGGTGCTGGTGCGTGGGAGGGTGGCAGGGAAGACGGCGCGAGGGAGCCGGCGCAAGTCCACTTCGAGGGTGGGGGTGCACGCGCACCCTCAGGGAAGGAGCCGATGACGGAGAGCGTGATCGACGAGGCGGAGCTGACCGCGGGCGAGCGGGAGCTGCTGGGCCTGAGCGACGAGGCGCTGCTCGAGCTGCTGGGCGACGCGTAGGAGGCAAGCTCTCCGAGTGTGCTTCAGCCTAGGCGATCGCAAGTTCCTTGTACCGGTCCGTGGCCACTCCCTTCACAGTCAAGAACACCTTCGCACAGTGCAAGTTCAACTTCAGATTAGCTTGTGGCCTCCACTTGGCCTCCACATGCCCCCCTTCGGATTTGGAAAAGCAGGCTGAGGCAGTGGGAAGCCGGCCAGTCTCTCCAGCGTGCGCGTGTTCGGGCGTTTGACACACCCACGCGCCCACTCCCATGAGCATGGCATGATCACGCCAGCGCATCAGCGAGTACCAGTTCCGCTTGTTCACGACAGTGGGACAGGCCGTCTGAATCGAGGGCTGCAGCAAGGGGAAAAAGAGGCGGGCGCCTGTGTGTAAACGCATCGTAGCGATCACTGCACGCCGTCCATGCGGATCTCCGGGGAGCTCCAATCGCGGGAATGGGCTTGATCCTGACACCGTGCAACCCCTGCAGGTCCGTTCCTGGGAGGTGTGAGTCACACTCGCGCCCTTGAGTGGAACCCGACTCCAAATCCAATCAAGCTCGTCGCAACCTTCACAATCGAGCAAGCCGGCACATCTGCCTCCGAAATCACACGTCTTGCAGCCAGCGCGTTCATCAGCATGGGCATCGCTCACTCGGCTTCCACATGCTGGTGGGACTCGGACCTGGACAGTCTGGACGGCTCCCGGCATCTCAAAAGGTGCGGCGCCACAGTCTGGTCTGGGTGGTTTCAGATAGCGTGGTGCAGGCGAGGCACAGACTTGTGGAGCCTGAAGTGCATGCCATTATTGCCATTACATTCATGCACATGTGCTGCGTCAGCATGCACATGCAGCGCCGTGCCATTGGGCAGCACAGAACGAGCCGAGGCCATGCGTGGCCATGCGTGCACGCCTGGTATGAGCGCGGCCGTACGACACACATACACACACTCACACACGCTCACACGCACACACAAGTGCGCACGCACACACGCACGTGCGCACACACGCACTCCGGCTCAAACTCACATGCGCGAATGCCTGTCCCTGGAGGGGAGACTCGTGCCTTGCTACAAGTCGCACTCACACATGCGCATGCACGCACACACACACGCACACACACATCCGGCGCACACTCGCGTGCACGATGCCTGTCCCTGGAGGGGAGACTCGTGCCTTGCTACATGTCGCACTCACACATGCACACACACACACACACACACACACACACACGCACACTCCGGCCCACACTCGCATGCGCGCGCAGCCTGGACATGAGTCAACTCATGACCTACTACGAGTTCGTCTCCGCGACGCCCAGGCCCATCGACAGGGAGCCTGTTCCCCGCGAGCCTCCGCTGCTCCACATGTGCCATGGCAACCCCGGTGAAACCATACGGTTCAACCCGCTCGTCCTTCGCCGCGGCACAACCATCGAGATGCACCTAGGGTACGGTGTCAACTTTGGGAACCGGCCCGGTGTCGCCACGGCGCACTCGTTGCCAACCGACGACTTTGGGGGAGACGTCTGCGTCAGGTAAGCTGCAACGGCCAAGAAAGACGCGGCGCTGCTCTGGTGTGCTGCCCAAATGCCGATGGATGCTGATGTTGAGGTGTGATCATGAGGCACGGTGGTAGGGTCGGAGGGACACGGGGCGGCGGATTGCCCGCTGTGTGTGCTGCCCTACCATGTCTGAGACGTGCAAGCGAAGGCGGTCACAACGCCTGATGCGGCCGGTTTGCGCCTCAGGCGGTGGTGGGCGCCTAGGTTGCCTGAGGTCAGGGGTGCGCCGCAGACGGTCTAGACGCGCCTGCGGTGCCGCCTGATCCGCACAAATGAGGACGCCGCCTCAGGCGTTGGGACTGTTGTAGGGCTGCCCACGCCCTCACTGCTGCTGCACGCTGCGTTCGCAGGTACAAGCTCCGAAACCACAGCGTGATGCTGTCTGGACCCCTGCGCGCCAAGCAGCTGATGCAGGCCCTGAGCACCGGCGTCCGCATGGAGATCGGACGTAACGCAATCCTCAACACCCGCATCTTTGGCGAGGACCACCAAACGCTGACAGAGGCAGCGGAGCGCTTTGTTGTGCCTGAGCCCGCGTCCGGTATTGTGTGTGCCATGTGGCGCGAGTCGGCCTTTTGTACTGGACATGGAGCTGGACCCCTTCGAGAGTACCTCGAAGAGCGAGCTGTTCAGGCGTGGCGAGAGCTTCGGCGGCTACAGCTCGTACCTCCTGGACATCCAGAGGATCGATCCAGAGGATCGACCCATTGACAGTGCAAACATCGCGCACTACCAGGCGGTGTGGAGCAGGCCGTTCCTCTTGTAGGCGCTGCGGGTCAGTCCCAGGGGATCCCAGGACTCTTGGAGAGTGGCAGTTTGGCAGTTTGGCAGCCGTGCCTGCCCGCGTCGCTCTCGCACGCGCGGTCATGAGAGCTGGTGTGTGTGCATGCCGATGTTTTACGACTCCTCAAATCTGCTGACCAGGCCCACATGGACCTCAGCTCTCTCTGCACTTAACCCTGGTCACGCTCGCCGTCATGTTTGCTGCGCGTGCAACTCGCAGGTGGCCGCCCACTCAAAACGCTCGAGTGCACGCACACGCCCTCAGCACCGTAGTGGGGCCCAGATCACATGTTACAGCGTTGAATGACACACACGAGACGTCACTATGGATGGGGCTGCAGGAAGGGGGGAGTTCCAGTGGGGTGAACACTCATGAGTGATCAGTGACTGGCGGCCGGCGGCCGCACTCGCATGGTCGCCGCACGAGCCATGCATGAGGGGAGCTCCCGTGGCCGTGGCAGCCGTGGACACGGATTGTGTGCGCCTTCAGTCTGGTGTTGTCCTACATCCTGATCAGCGCTTTCGCCGACAGGAGGCAGTGTGGATCACACTCCGACCCTCGAGTGGAGAGCACCTCCATCCTGCTCCCGCCACTCCGATCGGATCCTCACAGTCGCGCTTCAAGCATCGAAAACCATCTCCCTTATTCCCATCACCTCGCAACCAGCGCCTCCACCACAACCGAGTGCTCAAACCACCTTCTCAGCTTCTGCACTACGCGCTGTGCACTGCCACAGTCAGCCATGTCTGATCCCGCTGGCAGGTGAGGCGCGGAATCAGATCCGGGTCTCGCGTGGCGTGATGCTAGGGGATACTGCTGGTCACAGCACCGCGCATGCGCCATGCGGTTTGAGTCGCGCATGAGAGTGGGCGCATGGGCCTGCGCCGTGCCTATGGTGCACCTCTGACATGCATGCAGCGCGCATGCTTCTGTGTTTAAATGGCGTGTGTAACTAGATCAGCTGTGTGTGTCGGTCCAGTCCACAGTATGTTGACAGTGCACAGGCAAGCACATACTAGTACGCACACACACACACACAAACACAAACATACATGCACACATAATCACGGCGCCACACACGCTCGCAGCCTCGACCTCGACAACCTCATGGCGTACTACAAGAGCTTCTCAGTCTCGGGCGTCACGTTTCATTTTACTGGCCGAATGGTGCCGTCACCCAGCGGCGCGCTGCGCGAGAGCGACGTGTTTCGTCCGCATGACATTGACTTCGACCCCGTTGTCCTGCCCTGCGGCGCAGCCATCAAGCTGCACCTAGGTCACGGTGCCAACTTTGGGAGCGAGCACGCTGATAACTACCAGAGCATGACCGTCTCACCGACAGACAGGTTTGCACGGTACGTAAGTACGCGTACGTACGTATTTTTCGTACGTACGTACGTACGTACGTGAGGAAGCGTATATACGTACGCTCTGTACGCAGCACTATACGCCTTTTACTTGCAACACAAAAACGGCTGTACCTTACGCTCCTGTGCTTGGATCGAAGCCATTCCACTTGCAGTGGAAAGCTTGAAACAGGGGCTATCCAGATCACTGGTCGTATGCAGCAGTGCACTGCAGTAGGGGGATAGGCCTTGGGTTCTGCTGCAGCACCACGCGCGCGCTTGCAAAGATGCACCCAACAACGGACGTAATTCCCTGCCCTCTTCCTGGGTTTGGACCATTCGAACTGCATTGAAAGCTTGTAACACAGGATATCTTTATGACCTCAGTATGCAGCAGTGCACTGCAGTAGGGGAATAGGCCTTGGGTTCTGCTGCAGCACCACGCGCGCGCTTGCAAAGATGCACCCAACAACGGACGTAATTCCCTGCCCTCTTCCTGGATTTGGACCATTCGAACTGCATTGAAAGCTTGTAACACGGGATATCTTTATGACCTCAGTATGCAGCAGTGCACTGCATTAGAGAGATAGGCCTTGGGTTCTGCTGCAGCACCACGCGCGCGCTTGCAAAGATGCACACAACAACGGACGTAATTCCCTGCCCTCTTCCTGGATTTGAACCATTCGAACTGCATTGAAAGCTTGTAATACGGGATATCTTTATGACCTCAGTATGCAGCAGTGCACTGCATTAGGGGAATAGGCCTTGGGTTCTGCTGCAGCACCACGCGCGCGCTTGCAAAGATGCACACAACAACGGACGTAATTCCCTGCCCTCTTCCTGGATTTGAACCATTCGAACTGCATTGAAAGCTTGTAACACGGGATATCTTTATGACCTCAGTATGCAGCAGTGCACTGCATTAGGGGAATAGGCCTTGGGTTCTGCTGCAGCACCACGCGCGCGCTTGCAAAGATGCACACAACAACGGACGTAATTCCCTGCCCTCTTCCTGGGTTTGGACCATTCGAACTGCATTGAAAGCTTGTAACTCGGGATATCTTTATGACCTCAGTATGCAGCAGTGCACTGCAGTAGGGGGATAGGCCTTGGGTTCTGCTGCAGCACCACGCGCGCGCTTGCAAAGATGCACACAACAACGGACGTAATTCCCTGCCCTCTTCCTGGATTTGAACCATTCGAACTGCATTGAAAGCTTGTAACACGGGATATCTTTATGACCTCAGTATGCAGCAGTGCACTGCATTAGGGGATAGGCCTCGGGTTCTGCTGCAGCACCACGCGCGCGCTTGCAAAGATGCACACAACAACGGACGTAATTCCCTGCCCTCTTCCTGGATTCGGACCATTCGAACTGCATTGAAAGCTTGTAACTCGTGATATCTTTATGACCTCAGTATGCAGCAGTGCACTGCAGTAGGGGGATAGGCCTTGGCTTCTGCTGCAGCACCACGCGCGCGCTTGCAAAGATGCACACAACAACGGACGTAATTCCCTCCCTCTTCCTGGATTTGAACAGTTCGAACTGCATTGAAAGCTTGTAAACAGATGATGAATGATGATGATGGATGTTACAGTCAGGGACACCTCTAAAGGCGTATAAGACCGTGCTCGGCGCCATATGGACCGAGCAAGGGATATCTTAATGACAGGGATATCTTAATGACCTCAGTATGCAGCAGTGCACTGCATTAGAGGGATAGGCCTTGGCTTCTGCTGCAGCACCACGCGCGCGCTTGCAAAGATGCACCCAACAACGGACGTAATTCCCTGCCCTCTTCCTGGATTTGGACCATTCGAACTGCATTGAAAGCTGGTAACACGGGATATCTTTATGACCTCAGTATGCAGCAGTGCACTGCATTAGGGGGGTAGGCCTCGGGTTTTGCTGCAGCACCACGCGCGCGCTTGCCCCAAGAGCATAACCCAACAACGGACGAAAATCCTCCCTCTCCTGGATTTGAACCAATCCGACTGCATTGAAAGCTTGTACCAACAGGAGTGATGATGATGTTGAATGATTGTAAGTCAGGGACACCTCAAAGGCGTATAAGACCGTGCTCGCGCCATATGGCCGCGAGCAAGGGATATCTTAATGACAGGGATATCTTAATGACCTCAGTATGCACCAGTGCACTGCAGTAGGGGGATAGGCCTTGGGTTCTGCTGCAGCACCACGCGCGCGCTTGCAAAGATGCACCCAACAACGGACGTAATTCCCTGCCCTCTTCCTGGATTTGAACCATTCGAACTGCATTGAAAGCTTGTAACACGGGAAATCTTTTTGACCTCAGTATGCAGCAGTGCACTGCATTAGGGGGATAGGCCTTGGGTTCTGCTGCAGCACCACGCGCGCGTTTGCAAAGATGCACACAACAACGGACGTAATTCCCTCCCTCTTCCTGGATTTGAACCATTCGAACTGCATTGAAAGCTTGTAACACGGGATATCTTTATGACCTCAGTATGCAGCAGTGCACTGCATTAGGGCGATAGGCCTCGGGTTTTGCTGCAGCACCACGCGCGCGCTGGAAAAAATGCACCCAACAACGGACGAAATTCCCTCCCTCTTCCTGGATTTGGACCATTCGAACTGCATTGAAAGCTTGTAACTCGGGATATCTTTATGACCTCAGTATGCAGCAGTGCACTGCAGTAGGGGGATAGGCCTTGGGTTCTGCTGAAGCACCACGCGCGCGCTTGCAAAGATGCACCCAACAACGGACGAAATTCCCTCCCTCTTCCTGGATTTGAACCATTCGAACTGCATTGAAAGCTTGTAACACAGGATGATGATGATGATGATGGATGTTTCAGTCAGGGACACCTCTAAAGGCGTATAAGACCGTGCTCGGCGCCATATGGCCCGAGCAAGGATATCTTAATGACAGGATATCTTAATGAAACCTCAGTAATGCAGCAGTGCACATGCAGTAGGGGGAATAGGCCTTGGCTTCTGCTGCAGCACCACGCGCGCGCTTGCAAAGATGCACACAACAACGGACGTAATTCCCTGCCCTATTCCTGGATTTGAACCATTCGAACTGCATTGAAATCTGGTAACACGGGATATCTTTATGACCTCAGTATGCAGCAGTGCACTGCATTAGAGGGATAGGCCTTGGGTTCTGCTGCAGCACCACGCGCCCGCTTGCAAAGATGCACACAACAACGGACGTAATTCCCTGCCCTCTTCCTGGATTTGAACCATTCGAACTGCATTGAAAGCTTGTAACACGGGATATCTTTATGACCCCAGTATGCAGCAGTGCACTGCATTAGGGGAATAGGCCTTGGGTTCTGCTGCAGCACCACGCGCGCGCTTGCAAAGATGCACACAAGAACGGACGTAATTCCCTGCCCTCTTCCTGGATTTGAACCATTCGAACTGCATTGAAAGCTTGTAACACGGGATATCTTTATGACCTCAGTATGCAGCAGTGCACTGCATTAGAGGGATAGGCCTTGGGTTCTGCTGCAGCACCACGCGCGCGCTTGCAAAGATGCACACAACAACGGACGTAATTCCCTCCCTCTTCCTGGATTTGGACCATTCGAACTGCATTGAAAGCTTGTAACTCGTGATATCTTTATGACCTCAGTATGCAGCAGTGCACTGCAGTAGGGGGATAGGCCTTGGTTTCTGCTGCAGCACCACGCGCGCGCTTGCAAAGATGCACCCAACAACGGACGAAATTCCCTCCCTCTTCCTGGATTTGAACCATTCGAACTGCATTGAAAGCTTGTAACACAGGATGATGATGATGTAGATGGATGTTACAGTCAGGGACACCTCTAAAGGCGTATAAGACCGTGCTCGGCGCCATATGGCCCGAGCAAGGGATATCTTAATGACAGGGATATCTTAATGACCTCAGTATGCAGCAGTGCACTGCAGTAGGGGGATAGGCCTTGGGTTCTGCTGCAGCACCACGCGCGCGCTTGCAAAGATGCACACAACAACGGACGTAATTCCCTGCCCTCTTCCTGGATTTGAACCATTCGAACTGCATTGAAAGCTTGTAACACGGGATATCTTTTTGACCTCAGTATGCAGCAGTGCACTGTATTAGGGGGATAGGCCTCGGGTTTTGCTGTAGCACCACGCGCGCGCTTGCAAAGATGCACCCAACAACGGACGAAATTCCCTCCCTCTTCCTGGATTTGAACCATTCGAACTGCATTGAAAGCTTGTAACACAGGATGATGATGATGTAGATGGATGTTACAGTCAGGGACACCTCTAAAGGCGTATAAGACCGTGCTCGGCGCCATATGGCCCGAGCAAGGGATATCTTAATGACAGGGATATTTTAATGACCTCAGTATGCAGCAGTGCACTGCAGTAGGGGGATGCCTGGATTCTGCTGCATGCAAACCAACGCGCGCGCTTGCAAAGATGCACCCAACAACGGACGTAATCCCCTGCCCTCTTCCTGGGTTTGGACCATTCGAACTGCATTGAAAGCTGGTAACACGGGATATCTTTATGACCTCAGTATGCAGCAGTGCACTGCATTAGGGGGATAGGCCTTGGGTTCTGCTGCAGCACCACGCGCGCGTTTGCAAAGATGCACACAACAACGGACGTAATTCCCTCCCTCTTCCTGGATTTGAACCATTCGAACTGCATTGAAAGCTTGTAACTCGGGATATCTTTATGACCTCAGTATGCAGCAGTGCACTGCATTAGGGGAGAAGGCCTTGGGTTCTGCTGCAGCACCACGCGCGCGCTTGCAAAGATGCACACAACAACGGACGTAATTCCCTCCCTCTTCCTGGATTTGAACCATTCGAACTGCATTGAAAGCTTGTAACTCGGGATATCTTTATGACCTCAGTATGCAGCAGTGCACTGCAGTAGGGGGATAGGCCTTGGCTTCTGCTGCAGCACCACGCGCGCGCTTGCAAAGATGCACACAACAACGGACGTAATTCCCTGCCCTCTTCCTGGATTAGGACCATTCGAACTGCATTGAAAGCTGGTAACACGGGATATCTTTATGACCTCAGTATGCAGCAGTGCACTGCATTAGGGGGATAGGCCTCGGGTTTTGCTGCAGCACCACGCGCGCGCTTGCAAAGATGCACCCAACAACGGACGAAATTCCCTCCCTCTTCCTGGATTTGAACCATTCGAACTGCATTGAAAGCTTGTAAAACGGGATATCTTTATAACCTCAGTATGCAGCAGTGCACTGCATTAGGGGAATAGGCCTTGGGTTTTGCTGCAGCACCACGCGCGCGCTTGCAAAGATGCACACAACAACGGACGTAATTCCCTGCCCTCTTCCTGGATTTGAACCATTCGAACTGCATTGAAAGCTTGGAACACGGGATATCTTTATGACCTCAGTATGCAGCAGTGCACTGCATTAGAGGGATAGGCCTCGGGTTCTGCTGCAGCACCACGCGCGCGCTTGCAAAGATGCACACAACAACGGACGTAATTCCCTGCCGTCTTCCTGGATTTGGACCATTCGACTTGCATTGGAAAGCTTGTAACTCGGGATATCTTTATGACCTCAGTATGCAGCAGTGCACTGCAGTAGGGGGATAGGCCTTGGGTTCTGCTGAAGCACCACGCGCGCGCTTGCAAAGATGCACCCAACAACGGACGAAATTCCCTCCCTCTTCCTGGATTTGAACCATTCGAACTGCATTGAAAGCTTGTAACACAGGATGATGATGATGTAGATGGATGTTACAGTCAGGGACACCTCTAAAGGCGTATAAGACCGTGCTCGGCGCCATATGGCCCGAGCAAGGGATATCTTAATGACAGGGATATCTTAATGACCTCAGTATGCAGCAGTGCACTGCAGTAGGGGAATAGGCCTTGGGTTCTGCTGCAGCACCACGCGCGCGCTTGCAAAGATGCACACAACAACGGACGTAATTCCCTGCCCTCTTCATGGATTTGGACCATTCGAACTGCATTGAAAGCTGGTAAAACGGGATATCTTTATGACCTCAGTATGCAGCAGTGCACTGCATTAGGGGGATAGGCCTCGGGTTTTGCTGTAGCACCACGCGCGCGCTTGCAAAGATGCACCCAACAACGGACGAAATTCCCGCCCTCTTCCTGGATTTGAACCATTCGAACTGCATTGGAAAGCTTGTAAAACGGGATCATTTTAATAACTCAGTATGCAGCAGTTCACCTTGCAGTAGGGGGATAGGCCTCGGGTTCTGCTGCAGCACAACGCGCGCGCTTGCAAAGATGCACACAACAACGGACGTAATTCCCTGCCCTCTTCCTGGATTTGGACCATTCGAACTGCATTGAAAGCTTGTAAAACGGGATATCTTTATGACCTCAGTATGCAGCAGTGCACTGCATTAGAGGGATAGGCCTCGGGTTCTGCTGCAGCACCACGCGCGCGCTTGCAAAGATGCACACAACAACGGACGTAATTCCCTGCCCTCTTCCTGGATTTGGACCATTCGAACTGCATTGAAATCTTGTAACTCGGGATATCTTTTTGACCTCAGTATGCAGCAGTGCACTGCAGTAGGGGGATAGGCCTTGGGTTCTGCTGCAGCACCACGCGCGCGCTTGCAAAGATGCACCAAACAACGGACGTAATTCCCTCCCTCTTCCTGGATTTGAACCATTCAACTGCATTGAAAGCTTGTAACACCGGATATCTTTATGACCTCAGTATGCAGCAGTGCACTGCAGTAGGAGGATAGGCCTCGGGTTCTGCTGCAGCACCACGCGCGCGCTTGCAAAGATGCACACAACAACGGACGTAATTCCCTGCCCTCTTCCTGGATTTGAACCATTTGAACTGCATTGAAAGCTCGTAAAACGGGATATCTGTATAACCTCAGTATGCAGCAGTGCACTGCATTAGGGGAATAGGCCTTGGGGTCTGCTGCAGCACCACGCGCGCGCTTGCAAAGATGCACACAACAACGGACGTAATTCCCTCCCTCTTCCTGGATTTGAACAGTTCGAACTGCATTGAAAGCTTGTAACTCGGGATATCTTTATGACCTCAGTATGCAGCAGTGCACTGCAATAGGGGAATAGGCCTTGGGGTCTGCTGCAGCACCGCGCGCGCGCTTGCAAAGATGCACACAACAACGGACGTAATTCCCTCCCTCTTCCTGGATTTGAACCATTCGAACTGCATTGAAAGCTTGTAACACGGGATATCTTTATGACCCCAGTATGCAGCAGTGCACTGCATTAGGGGAATAGGCCTTGGGTTCTGCTGCAGCACCACGCGCGCGCTTGCAACGATGCACACAACAACGGACGTAATTCCCTGCCCTCTTCCTGGATTTGAACCATTTGAACTGCATTGAAAGCTTGTAATACGGGATATCTTTATGACCTCAGTATGCAGCAGTGCACTGCATTAGGGGGGTAGGCCTCGGGTTTTGCTGCAGCACCACGCGCGCGCTTGCAAAGATGCACCCAACAACGGACGAAATTCCCTCCCTCTTCCTGGATTTGAACCATTCGAACTGCATTGAAAGCTTGTAACACAGGATGATGATGATGATGATGGATGTTACAGTCAGAGACACCTCTAAAGGCGTATAAGACCGTGCTTGGCGCCATATGGCCCGAGCAAGGGATATCTTAATGACAGGGATATCTTAATGACCTCAGTATGCAGCAGTGCACTGCAGTAGGGGGATAGGCCTTGGCTTCTGCTGCAGCACCACGCGCGCGCTTGCAAAGATGCACCCAACAACGGACGTAATTCCCTGCCCTCTTCCTGGATTTGGACCATTCGAACTGCATTGAAATCTTGTAACTCGGGATATCTTTATGACCTCAGTATGCAGCAGTGCACTGCAGTAGGGGAATAGGCCTTGGGTTCTGCTGCAGCACCACGCGCGCGCTTGCAAAGATGCACACAACAACGGACGTAATTCCCTGCCCTCTTCCTGGATTTGGACCATTCGAACTGCATTGAAATCTTGTAACTCGGGATATCTTAATGACCTCAGTATGCAGCAGTGCACTGCAGTAGGGGGATAGGCCTTGGGTTTTGCTGTAGCACCACGCGCGCGCTTGCAAAGATGCACCCAACAACGGACGAAATTCCCTCCCTCTTCCTGGATTTGAACCATTCGAACTGCATTGAAAGCTTGTACCACAGGATGATGATGATGATGATGGATGTTACAGTCAGGGACACCTCTAAAGGCGTATAAGACCGTGCTCGGCGCCATATGGCCCGACCAAGGGATATCTTAATGACAGGGATATCTTAATGACCTCAGAATGCAGCAGTGCACTGCAGTAGGGGGATAGGCCTTGGGGTCTGCTGCAGCACCGCGCGCGCGCTTGCAAAGATGCACACAACAACGGACGTAATTCCCTGCCCTCTTCCTGGGTTTGGACCATTCGAACTGCATTGAAAGCTTGTAACACGGGATATCTTTATGACCTCAGTATGCAGCAGTGCACTGCATTAGAGGGAAAGGCCTCGGGTTCTGCTGCAGCACCACGCGCGCGCTTGCAAAGATGCACCCAACAACGGACGAAATTCCCTGCCCTCTTCCTGGATTTGGACCATTCGAACTGCATTGAAAGCTGGTAACACGGGATATCTTTATGACCTCAGTATGCAGCAGTGCACTGCATTAGGGGGATAGGCCTCCGGTTTTGCTGCAGCACCACGCGCGCGCTTGCAAAGATGCACCCAACAACGGACGTAATTCCCTGCCCTCTTCCTGGATTTGAACCATTCGAACTGCATTGAAAGCTGGTAACACTGGATATCTTTATGACCTCAGTATGCAGCAGTGCACTGCATTAGGGGGATAGGCCTCGGGTTCTGCTGCAGCACCGCGCGCGCGCTTGCAAAGATGCACACAACAACGGACGTAATTCCCTCCCTCTTCCTGGATTTGAACCATTCGAACTGCATTGAAAGCTTGTAATACGGGATATCTTTATGACCTCAGTATGCAGCAGTGCACTGCATTAGGGGAATAGGCCTTGGGTTCTGCTGCAGCACCACGCGCGCGCTTGCAAAGATGCACACAACAACGGACGTAATTCCCTGCCCTATTCCTGGGTTTGGACCATTCGAACTGCATTGAAAGCTTGTAACACGGGATATCTTTATGACCTGAGTATGCAGCAGTGCACTGCATTAGGGGAATAGGCCTTGGGTTCTGCTGCAGCACCACGCGCGCGCTTGCAAAGATGCACCCAACAACGGACGAAATTCCCTCCCTCTTCCTGGATTTGAACCATTCGAACTGCATTGAAAGCTCGTAAAACGGGATATCTGTATAACCTCAGTATGCAGCAGTGCACTGCATTAGGGGAATAGGCCTTGGGGTCTGCTGCAGCACCACGCGCGCGCTTGCAAAGATGCACACAACAACGGACGTAATTCCCTCCCTCTTCCTGGATTTGAACAGTTCGAACTGCATTGAAAGCTTGTAACTCGGGATATCTTTATGACCTCAGTATGCAGCAGTGCACTGCAATAGGGGAATAGGCCTTGGGGTCTGCTGCAGCACCGCGCGCGCGCTTGCAAAGATGCACACAACAACGGACGTAATTCCCTCCCTCTTCCTGGATTTGAACCATTCGAACTGCATTGAAAGCTTGTAACACGGGATATCTTTTTGACCTCAGTATGCAGCAGTGCACTGCATTAGGGGGATAGGCCTCGGGTTCTGCTGCAGCACCACGCGCGCGCTTGCAAAGATGCACACAACAACGGACGTAATTCCCTCCCTCTTCCTGGATTTGAACCATTCGAATTGCATTGAAAGCTTGTAACACGGGATATCTTTATGACCTCAGTATGCAGCAGTGAACTGCATTAGAGGGATAGGCCTCGGGTTCTGCTGCAGCACCACGCGCGCGCTTGCAAAGATGCACCCAACAACGGACGAAATTCCCTCCCTCTTCCTGGATTTGAACCATTCGAACTGCATTGAAAGCTTGTAACACGGGATATCTTAATGACCTCAGTATGCAGCAGTGCACTGCATTAGGGGGATAGGCCTCGGGTTTTGCTGCAGCACCACGCGCGCGCTTGCAAAGCTGCACCCAACAACGGACGAAATTCCCTCCCTCTTCCTGGATTTGAACCATACGAACTGCATTGAAAGCTCGTAAAACGGGATATCTGTATAACCTCAGTATGCAGCAGTGCACTGCATTAGGGGAATAGGCCTTGGGGTCTGCTGCAGCACCGCGCGCGCGCTTGCAAAGATGCACACAACAACGGACGTAATTCCCTCCCTCTTCCTGGATTTGAACCATTCGAACTGCATTGAAAGCTTGTAACACGGGATATCTTTATGACCTCAGTATGCAGCAGTGAACTGCATTAGAGGGATAGGCCTCGGGTTCTGCTGCAGCACCACGCGCGCGCTTGCAAAGATGCACACAACAACGGACGTAATTCCTTGCCCTCTTCCTGGATTTGAACCATTCGAACTGCATTGAAATCTGGTAACACGGGATATCTTTATGACCTCAGTATGCAGCAGTGCACTGCAGTAGGGGAATAGGCCTTGGGTTCTGCTGCAGCACGCGCGAGCTTGCAAAGATGCACCCAACAACGGACGAAATTCCCTGCCCTCTTCCTGGATTTGAACCATTCGAACTGCATTGAAAGCTTGTAACACGGGATATCTTTATGACCTCAGTATGCAGCAGTGCACTGCAGTAGAGGGATAGGCCTTGGGTTCTGCTGCAGCACCACGCGCGCGCTTGCAAAGATGCACACAACAACGGACGTAATTCCCTGCCCTCTTCCTGGATTTGGACCATTCGAACTGCATTGAAATCTGGTAACTCGGGATATCTTTATGACCTCAGTATGCAGCAGTGCACTGCATTAGGGGAATAGGCCTTGGGTTCTGCTGCAGCACCACGCGCGCGCTTGCAAAGATGCACACAACAACGGACGAAATTCCCTGCCCTCTTCCTGGATTTGAACCATTCGAACTGCATTGAAAGCTTGTAATACGGGATATCTTTATGACCTCAGTATGCAGCATTGCACTGCAATAGAGGGATAGGCCTCGGGTTCTGCTGCAGCACCACGCGCGCGCTTGCAAAGATGCACACAACAACAGACGTAATTCCCTGCCCTCTTCCTGGGTTTGGACCATTCGAACTGCATTGAAAGCTTGTAACTCGGGATATCTTAATGACCTCAGTATGCAGCAGTGCACTGCAGTAGGGGGATAGGCCTCGGGTTTTGCTGCAGCACCACGCGCGCGCTTGCAAAGATGCACCCAACAACGGACGAAATTCCCTCCCTCTTCCTGGATTTGAACCATTCGAACTGCATTGAAAGCTTGTAATACGGGATATCTTTATGACCTCAGTATGCAGCAGTGCACTGCAATAGAGGGATAGGCCTCGGGTTCTGCTACAGCACCACGCGCGCGCTTGCAAAGATGCACACAACAACGGACGTAATTCCCTGCCCTCTTCCTGGGTTTGGACCATTCGAACTGCATTGAAAGCTTGTAACACGGGATATCTTTATGACCTAGTAGCAGCATGCACTGCATTAGGGGGATAGGCCTCGGGTTCTGCTGCAGCACCACGCGCGCGCTTGCAAAGATGCACACAACAACGGACGTAATCTCCTGCCCTCTTCCTGAATTTGAACCATTCGAACTGCATTGAAAGCTTGTAACACGGGATATCTTTATGACCTCAGTATGCAGCAGTGAACTGCATTAGAGGGATAGGCCTCGGGTTCTGCAGCAGCACCACGCGCGCGCTTGCAAAGATGCACACAACAACGGACGTAATTCCCTGCCCTCTTCCTGGATTTGAACCATTCGAACTGCATTGAAAGCTTGTAACACGGGATATCTTTATGACCTCAGTATGCAGCAGTGCACTGCATTAGGGGGATAGGCCTCGGGTTTTGCTGCAGCACCACGCGCGCGCTTGCAAAGATGCACCCAACAACGGACGTAATTCCCTGCCCTCTTCCTGGATTTGAACCATTCGAACTGCATTGAAAGCTTGTAAAACGGGATATCTTTATAACCTCAGTATGCAGCAGTGCACTGCATTAGGGGAATAGGCCTTGGGTTCTGCTGCAGCACCACGCGCGCGCTGCAAAGATGCACACAACAACGGACGTAATTCCCTCCCTCTTCCTGGATTTGAACCATTCGAACTGCATTGAAAGCTTGTAACACGGGATATCTTTATGACCTCAGTATGCAGCAGTGCACTGCAGTAGGGGGATAGGCCTTGGGTTCTGCTGCAGCACCACGCGCGCGCTTGCAAAGATGCACACAACAACGGACGTAATTCCCTGCCCTCTTCCTAGATTTGAACCATTCGAACTGCATTGAATGCTTGTAACACGGGATATCTTTATGACCTCAGTATGCAGCAGTGCGCTGCATTAGAGGGATAGGCCTCGGGTTCTGCTGCAGCACCACGCGCGCGCTTGCAAAGATGCACACAACAACGGACGTAATTCCCTGCCCTCTTCCTGAATTTGAACCATTCGAACTGCATTGAAAGCTTGTAACACGGGATATCTTTATAACCTCAGTATGCAGCAGTGCACTGCATTAGAGGGATAAGCCTCGGGTTCTGCTGCAGCACCACGCGCGCGCTTGCAAAGATGCACACAACAACGGACGTAATTCCCTGCCGTCTTCCTGGATTTGGACCATTCGAACTGCATTGAAAGCTTGTAACTCGGGATATCTTTATGACCTCAGTATGCAGCAGTGCACTGCAGTAGGGGGATAGGCCTCGGGTTCTGCTTCAGCACCACGCGCGCGCTTGCAAAGATGCACCCAACAACGGACGTAATTCCCTCCCTCTTCCTGGATTTGGACCATTCGAACTGCATTGAAAGCTGGTAACACGGGATATCTTAATGACCTCAGTATGCAGCAGTGCACTGCATTAGGGGGATAGGCCTCGGGTTTTGCTGCAGCACCACGCGCGCGCTTGCAAAGATGCACACAACAACGGACGTAATTCCCTGCCCTCTTCCTGGATTTGAACCATTCGAACTGCATTGAAAGCTTGTAACACGGGATATCTTTATGACCTCAGTATGCAGCAGTGCACTGCATTAGGAGGATAGGCCTCGGGTTTTGCTGCAGCACCACGCGCGCGCTTGCAAAGATGCACCCAACAACGGACGTAATCCCCTGCCCTCTTCCTGGGTTTGGACCATTCGAACTGCATTGAAAGCTTGTAACACGGGATAACTTTATAACCTCAGTATGCAGCAGTGCACTGCATTAGGGATAGGCCTCGCGGTTTTGCTGCCAGACCAGCGCGCCGCGCTTTTGCAAAGATGCACCCAACAACACGAAATTCCCTCCCTCTTCCTGGATTTGAACCATTCGAACTGCATTGGAAGCTTGTAACTCGGGATATCTTTATGACCTCAGTATGCAGCAGTGCACTGCATTAGGGGAATAGGCCTTGGGGTCTGCTGCAGCACCGCGCGCGCGCTTGCAAAGATGCACACACAACGGACGTAATTCCCTGCCCTCTTCCTAGATTTGAACCATTCGAACTGCATTGAAAGCTTGTAACACGGGATATCTTTATGACCTCGGTATGCAGCAGTGCACTGCATTAGGGGAATACGCCTTGGGGTCTGCTGCAGCACCGCGCGCGCGCTTGCAAAGATGCACACAACAACGGACGTAATTCCCTCCCTCTTCCTGGATTTGAACCATTCGAACTGCATTGAAAGCTCGTAAAACGGGATATCTTTATAACCTCAGTATGCAGCAGTGCACTGCATTAGGGGAATAGGCCTTGGGTTCTGCTGCAGCACCACGCGCGCGCTTGCAAAGATGCACACAACAACGGACGTAATTCCCTCCCTCTTCCTGGATTTGAACCATTCGAACTGCATTGAAAGCTTGTAACACGGGATATCTTTATGACCTCATTATGCAGCAGTGCACTGCATTAGAGGGATAGGCCTCGGGTTCTGCTGCAGCACCACGCGCGCGCTTGCAAAGATGCACACAACAACGGACGTAATTCCCTGCCCTCTTCCTGGATTTGAACCATTCGAACTGCATTGAAAGCTCGTAAAACGGGATATCTTTATAACCTCAGTATGCAGCAGTTCACTGCATTAGGGGAATAGGCCTTGGGTTCTGCTGCAGCACCACGCGCGCGCTTGCGAAGATGCACCCAACAACGGACGTAATTCCCTGCCCTCTTCCTGGATTTGAACCATTCGAACTGCATTGAAAGCTTGTAATACGGGATATCTTTATGACCTCAGTATGCAGCAGTGCACTGCAGTACAGGGATAGGCCTCGGGTTCTGCTGCAGCACCACGCGCGCGCTTGCAAAGATGCACACAACAACGGACGTAATTCCCTCCCTCTTCCTGGATTTGAACCATTCGACCTGCATTGAAAGCTTGTACCACAGGATGATGATGATGATGATGGATGTTACAGTCAGGGACACCTCTAAAGGCGTATAAGACCGTGCTCGGCGCCATATGGCCCGAGCAAGGGATATCTTAATGACAGGGATATCTTAATGACCTCAGTATGCACCAGTGCACTGCAGTAGGGGGATAGGACTTGGGTTCTGCTGCAGCACCACGCGCGCGCTTGCAAAGATGCACCCAACAACAGACGAAATTCCCTCCCTCTTCCTGGATTTGAACCATTCGAACTGCATTGAAAGCTTGTAAAACGGGATATCTTTATAACCTCAGTATGCAGCAGTGCACTGCATTAGAGGGATAGGCCTTGGGTTCTGCTGCAGCACCACGCGCGCGCTTGCAAAGATGCACACAACAACGGACGTAATTCCCTGCCCTCTTCCTGGATTTGGACCATTCGAACTGCATTGAAAGCTTGTAACTCGGGATATCTTAATGACCTCAGTATGCAGCAGTGCACTGCAGTAGGGGGATAGGCCTTGGGTTCTGCTGCAGCACCACGCGCGCGCATGCAAAGATGCACACAACAACGGACGTAATTCCCTGCCCTCTTCCTGGATTTGAACCCTTCGAACTGCATTGAAAGCTTGTAACACGGGATATCTTCATGACCTCAGCATGCAGCAGTGCACTGCAGTAGGGGGATAGGCCTTGGGTTCTGCTGCAGCACCACGCGCGCGCATGCAAAGATGCACACAACAACGGACGTAATTCCCTGCCCTCTTCCTGGATTTTTACCATTCGAACTGCATTGAAAGCTTGTAACACAGGATGATGATGATGATGATGGATGTTACAGTCAGGGACACCTCTAAAGGCGTATAAGACCGTGCTCGGCGCCATAAGGCCCGAGCAAGGGGTATCTTAATGACAGGGATAACTTAATGACCTCAGTATGCAGCAGTGCACTGCATTAGGGGGATAGGCCTCGGGTTTTGCTGCAGCACCACGCGCGCGCTTGCAAAGATGCACCCAACAACGGACGTAATCCCCTGCCCTCTTCCTGGGTTTGGACCATTCGAACTGCATTGAAAGCTGGTAACACGGGATATCTTTATGACCTCAGTATGCAGCAGTGCACTGCATTAGGGGGATAGGCCTCGGGTTTTGCTGCAGCACCACGCGCGCGCTTACAAAGATGCACCCAACAACGGACGAAATTCCCTCCCTCTTCCTGGATTTGAACCATTCGAACTGCATTGAAAGCTTGTAAAACGGGATATATTTATGACCTCCGTATGCAGCAGTGCACTGCATTAGGGGAATAGGCCTTGGGTTCTGCTGCAGCACCACGCGCGCGCTTGCAAAGATGCACACAACAACGGACGTAATTCCCTGCCCTCTTCCTGGATTTGAACCATTCGAACTGCATTGAAAGCTTGTAACACGGGATATCTTTATGAACTCAGTAGGCAGCAGTGCACTGCATTAGAGGGATAGGCCTTGGGTTCTGCTGCAGCACCACGCGCGCGCTTGCAAAGATGCACACAACAACGGACGTAATTCCCTCCCTCTTCCTGGATTTGAACAGTTCGAACTGCATTGAAAGCTTGTAACTCGGGATATCTTTATGACCTCAGTATGCAGCAGTGCACTGCAGTAGGGGGATAGGCCTTGGGATCTGCTGCAACACCACGCGCGCGCTTGCAAAGATGCACACAACAACGGACGAAATTCCCTCCCTCTTCCTGGATTTGAACCATTCGAACTGCATTGAAAGCTTGTAACACAGGATGATGATGATGATGATGGATGTTACAGTCTGGGACACCTCTAAAGGCGTATAAGACCGTGCTTGGCGCCATATGGCCCGAGCAAGGGATATCTTAATGACAGGGATATCTTAATGACCTCAGTATGCAGCAGTGAACTGCAGTAGGGGGATAGGCCTTGGGTTCTGCTGCAGCACCACGCGCGCGCTTGCAAAGATGCACACAACAACGGACGTAATTCCCTGCCCTCTTCCTGAATTTGAACCATTCGAACTGCATTGAAAGCTTGTAACACGGGATAACTTTTTGACCTCAGTATGCAGCAGTGCACTGCATTAGGGGGATAGGCCTCGGGTTTTGCTGTAGCACCACGCGCGCGCTTGCAAAGATGCTCCCAACAACGGACGAAATTCCCTCCCTCTTCCTGGATTTGAACCATTCGAACTGCATTGAAAGCTTGTAACACAGGATGATGATGATGTTGATGGATGTTACAGTCAGGGACACCTCTAAAGGCGTATAAGACCGTGCTCGGCGCCATATGGCCCGAAGCAAGGGAATATCTAATGACAGGGATGATTTAATGAACTCAGTATCAGCAGTGCACTGCAGTTAGGGGGAATAGGCGTGGGTTCTGCTGCAGCACCACCGCGCGCGCGTTGCAAAGATGCACACAACAACGGACGTAATTCCCTGCCCTCTTCCTGGATTTAAACCATTCGAACTGCATTGAAAGCTTGTAACACGGGATATCTTTTTGACCTCAGTATGCAGCAGTGCACTGCAGTAGGGGGATAGGCCTTGGGTTCTGCTGCAGCACCACGCGCGCGCTTGCAAAGATGCACCAAACAACGGACGTAATTCCCTTCCTCTTCCTGGATTTGAACCATTCAACTGCATTGAAAGCTTGTAACACCGGATATCTTTATGACCTCAGTATGCAGCAGTGCACTGCAGTAGGGGGATAGGCCTTGGGTTCTGCTGCAGCACCACGCGCGCGCTTGCAAAGATGCACCCAACAACGGACGTAATTCCCTGCCCTCTTCCTGGGTTTGGACCATTCGAACTGCATTGAAAGCTTGTAACTCTGGATATCTTTATGACCTCAGTATGCAGCAGTGCACTGCAGTAGGGGGATAGTGCCTTGGGTTCTGCTGCAGCACGCGCGCGCTTGCAAAGATGCACCCAACAACGGACGAAATTCCCTCCCTCTTCCTGGATTTGAACCATTCGAACTGCATTGAAAGCTTGTAACACAGGATGATGATGATGATGATGGATGTTACAGTCTGGGACACCTCTAAAGGCGTATAAGACCGTGCTCGGCGCCATATGGCCCGAGCAAGGGATATCTTAATGACAGGGATATCTTAATGACCTCAGTATGCAGCAGTGCACTGCAGTAGGGGGATAGGCCTTGGGTTCTGCTGCAGCACCACGCGCGCGCTTGCAAAGATGCACCCGACAACGGACGAAATTCCCTCCCTCTTCCTGGATTTGAACCATTCGAACTGCATTGAAAGCTTGTAACACAGGATGATGATGATGATGATGGATGTTACAGTCAGGGACACCTCTAAAGGCGTATAAGACCGTGCTCGGCGCCATATGGCCCGAGCAAGGGGTATCTTAATGACAGGGATATCTGAATGACCTCAGTATGCAGCAGTGCACTGCAGTAGGGGGATAGGCCTTGGCTTCTGCTGCAGCACCACGCGCGCGCTTGCAAAGATGCACACAACAACGGACGTAATTCCCTGCCCTCTTCCTGGATTTGGACCATTCGAACTGCATTGAAAGCTGGTAACACGGGATATCTTTATGACCTCAGTATGCAGCAGTGCACTGCATAAGGGGGATAGGCCTCAGGTTTTGCTGCAGCACCACGCGCGCGCTTGCAAAGATGCACCCAACAACGGACGAAATTCCCTCCCTCTTCCTGGATTTGAACCATTCGAACTGCATTGAAAGCTTGTAAAACGGGATATCTTTATAACCTCAGTATGCAGCAGTGCACTGCATTAGGGGAATAGGCCTTGGGTTCTGCTGCAGCACCACGCGCGCGCTTGCAACGATGCACACAACAACAGACGAAATTTCCTCCCTCTTCCTGGATTTGAACCATTCGAACTGCATTGAAAGCTGGTAACACGGGATATCTTTATGACCTCAGTATGCAGCAGTGCACTGCATTAGGGGGATAGGCCTCGGGTTCTGCTGCAGCACCACGCGTGCGCTTGCAAAGATGCACCCAACAACGGACGTAATCCCTTGCCCTCTTCCTGGGTTTGGACCATTCGAACTGCATTGAAAGCTTGTAACACGGGATAACTTTATAACCTCAGTATGCAGCAGTGCACTGCAGTAGGGGAATAGGCCTTGGGTTCTGCTGCAGCACCACGCGCGCGCTTGCAAAGATGCACACAACAACGGACGTAATTCCCTCCCTCTTCCTGGATTTGAACCATTCGAACTGCATTGAAATCTGGTAACACGGGATATCTTAATGACCTCAGTAGGCAGCAGTGCACTGCATTAGGGGAATAGGCCTTGGGTTCTGCTGCAGCACCACGCACGCGCTTGCAAAGATGCACACAACAACGGACGTAATTCCCTGCCCTCTTCCTGGATTTGAACCATTCGAACTGCATTGAAAGCTTGTAACACGGGATATTTTTATGACCTCAGTATGCAGCAGTGCGCTGCATTAGAGGGATAGGCCTCGGGTTCTGCTGCAGCACCACGCGCGCGCTTGCAAAGATGCACACAACAACGGACGTTATTCCCTGCCCTCTTCCTGGATTTGGACCATTCGAACTGCATTGAAAGCTTGTAACTCGGGATATCTTTATGACCTCAGTATGCAGCAGTGCACTGCATTAGGGGGATAGGCCTCGGGTTTTGCTGCAGCACCACGCGCGCGCTTGCAAAGATGCACCCAACAACGGACGAAATTCCCTCCCTCTTCCTGGATTTGAACCATTCGAACTGCATTGAAAGCTTGTACCACAGGATGATGATGATGATGATGGATGTTACAGTCAGGGACACCTCTAAAGGCGTATAAGACCGTGCTCGGCGCCATATGGCCCGAGCAAGGGATATCTTAATGACAGGGATATCTTAATGACCTCAAGATGCAGCAGTGCACTGCAGTAGGGGGATAGGCCTTGGGTTCTGCTGCAGCACCACGCGCGCGCTTGCAAAGATGCACACAACAACGGACGTAATTCCCTGCCCTCTTCCTGGATTTGAACCATTCGAACTGCATTGAAAGATTGTAACACGGGATATCTTTATGACCTCAGTATGCAGCAGTGCACTGCATTAGGGGGATAGGCCTCGGGTTTTGCTGCAGCACCACGCGCGCGCTTGCAAAGATGCACCCAACAACGGACGTAATCCCCTGCCCTCTTCCTGGGTTTGGACCATTCGAACTGCATTGAAAGCTTGTAACACGGGATAACTTTATAACCTCAGTATGCAGCAGTGCACTGCAGTAGAGGAATAGGCCTTGGGTTCTGCTGCAGCACCACGCGCGCGCTTGCAAAGATGCACACAACAACGGACGTAATTCCCTGCCCTCTTCCTGGATTTGAACCATTCGAACTGCATTGAAAGCTGGTAACACGGGATATCTTTATGACCTCAGTATGCAGCAGTGCACTGCATTAGGGGGATAGGCCTCGGGTTTTGCTGCAGCACCACGCGCGAGCTTGCAAAGATGCACCCAACAACAGACGAAATTCCCTCCCTCTTCCTGGATTTGAACCATTCGAACTGCATTGAAAGCTTGTAACACGGGATATCTTTATGACCTCAGTATGCAGCAGTGCACTGCAGTAGGGGGATAGGCCTTGGGTTCTGCTGCAGCACGCGCGCGCTTGCAAAGATGCACCCAACAACGGACGAAATTCCCTCCCTCTTCCTGGATTTGAACCATTCGAACTGCATTGAAAGCTCGTATAACGGGATATCTTTATAACCTCAGTATGCAGCAGTGCACTGCATTAGGGGAATAGGCCTTGGGTTCTGCTGCAGCACCACGCACGCGCTTGCAAAGATGCACACAACAACGGACGTAATTCCCTGCCCTATTCCTGGATTTGAACCATTCGAACTGCATTGAAAGCTTGTAACTCGGGATATCTTTATGACCTCAGTATGCAGCAGTGCACTGCATTAGGGGAATAGGCCTTGGGTTCTGCTGCAGCACCACGCGCGCGCTTGCAAAGATGCACACAACAACGGACGTAATTCCCTGCCCTCTTCCTGGATTTGAACCATTCGAACTGCATTGAAAGCTTGTAACACGGGATATCTTTATGACCTCAGTATGCAGCAGTGCACTGCATTAGAGGGATAGGCCTCGGGTTCTGCTGCAGCACCACGCGCGCGCTTGCAAAGATGCACCCAACAACGGACGTAATTCCCTGCCCTCTTCCTGGATTTGGACCATTCGAACTGCATTGAAAGCTTGTAACACGGGATATCTTTATGACCTCAGTATGCAGCAGTGCACTGCAGTAGGGGGATAGGCCTTGGGTTCTGCTGCAGCACGCGCGCGCTTGCAAAGATGCACCCAACAACGGACGAAATTCCCTCCCTCTTCCTGGATTTGAACCATTCGAACTGCATTGAAAGCTTGTAAAACGGGATATACTTATGACCTCCGTATGCAGCAGTGCACTGCATTAGGAGAATAGGCCTTGGGTTCTGCTGCAGCACCACGCGCGCGCTTGCAAAGATGCACACAACAACGGACGTAATTCCCTGCCCTATTCCTGGATTTGAACCATTCGAACTGCATTGAAAGCTTCTAACACGGGATATCTTTATGACGTCAGTATGCAGCAGTGCACTGCATTAGGAGAATAGGCCTTGGGTTCTGCTGCAGCACCACGCGCGCGCTTGCAAAGATGCACACAACAACGGACGTAATTCCCTCCCTCTTCCTGGATTTGAACCATTCGAACTGCATTGAAAGCTTGTAAAACGGGATATCTTTATAACCTCAGTATGCAGCAGTGCACTGCATTAGGGGAATAGGCCTTGGGTTCTGCTGCAGCACCACGCGCGCGCTTGCAAAGATGCACACAACAACGGACGTAATTCCCTGCCCTCTTCCTGGATTTGAACCATTCGAACTGCATTGAAAGCTGGTAACACGGGATATCTTTATGACCTCAGTATGCAGCAGTGCACTGCATTAGGGGGATAGGCCTCGGGTTTTGCTGCAGCACCACGCGCGCGCTTGCAAAGATGCACCCAACAACGGACGAAATTTCCCCCACTTCTCCTGGATTTGAACCATTCGAACTGCATTGAAAGCTCGTAAAACGGGATATCTTTAAAACCTCAGTATGCAGCAGTGCACTGCATTAGGGGAATAGGCCTTGGGTTCTGCTGCAGCACCACGCGCGCGCTTGCAAAGATGCACCCAACAACGGACGTAATTCCCTCCCTCTTCCTGGATTTGGACCATTCGAACTGCATTGAAAGCTGGTAACACGGGATATCTTTATGACCTCAGTATGCAGCAGTGCACTGCATTAGGGGGATAGGCCTCGGGTTCTGCTGCAGCACCACGCGCGCGCTTGCAAAGATGCACCCAACAACGGACGAAGTTCCCTCCCTCTTCCTGGATTTGAACCATTCGAACTGCATTGAAAGCTTGTAAAACGGGATATCTTTATAACCTCAGTATGCAGCAGTGCACTGCATTAGGGGAATAGGCCTTGGGTTCTTCTGCAGCACCACGCACGCGCTTGCAAAGATGCACACAACAACGGACGTAATTCCCTGCCCTCTTCCTGGATTTGAACCATTCGAACTGCATTGAAAGCTTGTAACACGGGATATCTTTATGAACTCAGTAGGCAGCAGTGCACTGCATTAGAGGGATAGGCCTTGGGTTCTGCTGCAGCACCACGCTCCCGCTTGCAAAGATGCACACAACAACGGACGTAATTCCCTGCCCTCTTCCTGGATTTGAACCATTCGAACTGCATTAAAAGCTTGTAACACGGGATATCTTTATGACCTCAGTATGCAGCAGTGCACTGCAGTAGGGGGATAGGCCTTGGGTTCTGCTGCAGCACCACGCGCGCGCTTGCAAAGATGCACCCAACAACGGACGAAATTCCCTCCCTCTTCCTGGATTTGAACCATTCGAACTGCATTGAAAGCTTGTAAAACGGGATATCTTTATAACCTCAGTATGCAGCAGTGCACTGCATTAGAGGGATAGGCCTTGGGTTCTGCTGCAGCACCACGCGCGCGCTTGCAAAGATGCACACAACAACGGACGTAATTCCCTCCCTCTTCCTGGATTTGAACAGTTCGAACTGCATTGAAAGCTTGTAACTCGGGATATCTTTATGACCTCAGTATGCAGCAGTGCACTGCATTAGGGGAATAGGCCTTGGGGTCTGCTGCAGCACCGCGCGCACGCTTGCAAAGATGCACACAACAACGGACGTAATTCCCTCCCTCTTCCTGGATTTGGACCATTCGAACTGCATTGAAAGCTTGTAACTCGTGATATCTTTATGACCTCAGTATGCAGCAGTGCACTGCGTAAGGGGGAATAGGCCTTGGGGTTCTGCTGCAGCACTCGCGCGCTTGCAAAGATGCACCCAACAACGGACGAAATTCCCTCCCCGTCATGCGATTTGAACGATCCCGAACTTGCATTGAAAAGCTTGTAACACAGATGATATGTGATGATGATGATGTTACCATTCAGGGACACCTTTAAGGCGTATAAACCGTGCCGCGCATATGGCCCGAGCAAGGGAATCTTAATGAACAGGATATCTTAATGACCTTCATATGCCGCAGTGCACTGCAGTAGGGGGGATAGGCCTGGGTTGCTGCTGCAGCACCACGCGCCGCTTGCAAAGATGCACACCAACAACGGACGTAATTCCCTGCCCTTGCCTGGATTTGAACCATTCGAACTGCATTGAAAGCCTTGTAACACGGGATATCTTT
>VFSX01000858.1:0-17500 GCA_016618255.1 Chlamydomonas sp. UWO 241 | reverse complement strand
CGTGTGTGTGTGTGTGTGTGTGTGTGCATGTGTGCGTGTGTGTGCATAAGAGCGTGTGTCATGCGTACATGGGCCTGCTCTCAGGCAGGTCTCGCAGACGGTGAACATACAGTTACAGTTACAGTTACATGGCATTCCAGCTAAGACAACACTAGTCCTAGTGCCACCGCCCTGTGAAGGACGATAGCCACCAGCCGGTTACCTGCCGTCTAGACTACCGCTCCCGCCGGCTAGTTTAGACCCAAACAAGTCCCTGAGGGACATGTCTGGCAAGGAGCGATAGGAAAGGACCGTCCTCCTCCTGGCCTTTGAGGCCAACCACGCCGGCTGTGCCGACTGGCGGCGCTGAAGCAGAANAGTCCCCGCCTGGCATAGTGCATGGTTGTCCAACTCCAATGCATGGGGCTCTGCCTGCGCCCCATGCGTCATGCATGGCCAGGTCCCACCCTCCAGGGGGGCCTGGGCAAACAGAGTCGTCATGGCAGGCTGCCCGAAGACCAATGCCGACGCCAGTCACCGGCAGACGAGTGCCCCCGAGGGTGAGCGCGGTGATCTCCCAGCACGGGCCGCGGCAGCGCCGCGGCTACTCGCCAAGCCATGGCAGCGCCGGGCAAGCCGCTCCTGAAGTGTTCCACCGAGGGGCAGTCTAGCAGGAGCCGGGCCAGTCGTAGTTTACCCCGCTCGTCAGCGGCACGGAGATCCTCGTCACCAGCAGCGCCGCATTGCTGGGTCCAGGGCTCGGCGACGAGAACGCGCCATACATACGGTGAACAATTTACACCACGCACCCTCGGGGCGTGGGATTGAGGGAGCTGCCATACGAGGCGGGCGGGCTACCAGATGGTCGGCGTCGTCGAAAGCGTAGCACAATGGGAGCGCCTATACCCCGGGTAAAAACACAGGCAGTAACAGTAACAGTAATAGTAACAGCAACACGGGGTTTCCAGCTAAGCAGGCTATTCTTCTACTAGAGACACCCGCCAATACTCCAGCATACTTGAGTACTAGAGTACCGCCGGCTCCCGGCCGACTACCGCTCCCGCCAGCTAGACTACCCCAAACAACGACGGTCTCTGAGAGACATGTCTGGTAGGGAGATATAGAGAGGACCTTCCTCAGAGTCACCAGTAGTGGCCTCTTTGGCAGTCAAAGCCGGCCAGAGCCAACTGGCGCTATACTGGAACGGTCCCCGCCTGGCAGTGCATGGCTGTCCAGCTCTCGTTTGCATGGGGCTCAGCCGGCGCCCAATGCCTCATGCATGGCCAGGTCCCACCCTCCAGGGGGGCATGGACGACAGAGTTGTCATGGAGGCTGCCTGAAGACCCTCCAACGCCAGTCACCGGCAGACGAGCGACCCCGAGGATGAGCGCGGTGACGAACGCTGCGATTGGTGAAGCAGATTTACTCTGTGTTGCCTCGGCGGTCGCCACCGCTGAAGCCGTGATGGTAGCCCGCCTCCACGGGCAGCCACCTTGACCAATGTCCAGCATGCATTCCGCTCGTCAATCAACTCGTTGAGATCGGTGCCGCATGGCGTCCTGCATGGGGGGAGGACAAGGGCCGTCTCCCAGCACGGGCCGTGGCAGCGCCGCGGCTACTCGCCGAGCCATGGCAGCGCGGGGCAAGCCGCTCATGAAGTGTTCCACCGAGGGGCAGTCTAGCAGGAGCCGGGCCAGTCATATTATACCCCGCTCGTCAGCGGCACGGAGATCCTCGTCACCAGCAGCGCCGCATTGCTGGGTCCAGGGCTCGGCGACGAGAACGCGCCTCCGTTAATCGAGCCCCCAAAACACAGGACCCAGCGTAAAAACACAGGACCCAGCGTAAAAACACAGGACCCAGCGTAAAAACACAGGACCCAGCGTAAAAACACAGGACCCAGCGTAAAAACACAGGACCCAGAGTAAAAACACATCCAAGGATCCAGAGTAAAAACACATCCAAGGACCCAGAGTAAAAACGCATCCAATTAGGGTTTTTACCCGTGCGTCCCTAGGATAAGCTCTTCGCCAGGGGCTCCCGCCCTGGCGCCGCTCGATGGCGGACAACCGGGACAACTGCGCTTGGTACTGGGCGGCTGAAAATCTGGAAATTTACCCTGAGCGGCTGTGACGCACAGCGCTACTGATGAACTGGTCCTGATGGGGCGAGGCTATGTGGCAGATGGGGCAGCGGTACTATGGAGAGCACGATGCACGATGGCGAGAATTGCGGCGAGCATGCCCCCCCTCTCACAACGATCGGAACTCAAGCAGATTGCGGCTCCTAATGGTTTACTGTGCCTGGATGGAAGAGAGAGACGGATGGCGAGAAATTGAGAAACATGGGAAGCGAGGCACATGCGGCTAGGCTTTGTGAGTTGCGGCGCGGGTTCCCTGCCCCAAGGCGCAGATTATTAGATGGCGACGCGATCGATGCACCAGCTGTGCGGCATGGGGCGATGCGAGGCCCCACCAGCGGACGGGCACCATAATGGAGATGGCGGCTAAGAACGGGGAATGCGGCTACCGGGGATGAGGCTACGGGGTATGCATGCCAGGGGACGGCGGACAAGGCTAATGCGTCACGGCGCATGGATAAAGAACGGGGAATGAGGCTACGGGAGCTGGCGGGCGCGGCGCGCGCATGGCGCGCGCGGCGCATGGGGGTTGCATGGCGGCGCTCTGCGCGTGCATGCATGATGCCAAAGGGGACGGCGGAACAAGGATCAGCCATAGGTGTCACGGGGAATGGCTAAAGAACGGGAATGAGGCGGGTGGTACGGGTGCTGGCGCGCATGGAGCGCGGCGCGGCGCATGGAGATCGCATGGCGGCGCCCATGCTTGGACGAGATTGCTGGCGGGCATACAGGAGATTGCTGGCGGGCATGGAGGAGATTGCTGGCGGGCATACAGGAGATTGCTGGCCGGCGTGGAGGAGATTGCTGGCGGGCATGGAGGAGATTGCTGGAGCCAATGGCGGCGGCGGGACTAGTAGTAGAACACAGCGCACACCAACAATTGCGCACACCAACAATGCGTTGCTGTCACTACCTGGGTGGTATAGGGTGGATCTGGGGGCCCAGTGTCCTGCCTAGGTCCAGTGCGTGCGCGCGTGTGGGGGTTTACCCTCACCCCTACCAGGTAGCCAGCCAGTTGCCCACTGAAACTGAGTTTAAGGTGTCGGGCGCTAGCGCCGACACCGGTCTTATACATCATTACTGGTGTCACACAGACTGTAAGATCCATCATCATCATCATCATCATGACCCAGAGTAAAAACACAGGACCTGAGTTCAAAAAAACATGAACCGAGTAAAACACACACAGGACCCAGAGTAAAAACACAGGACGCGCCAGCGAGGCAAACACACCAGGTGGACTCACAGGCTGAGGCCGGTGATGTGGAATGTGCTGCGCGCCAGCGTGATGGCCGACAGCTGGGCGCTGCCTATCCGCCCCACTTGGGCGGTGGTGATGAGGTAGGCGCCGAAGGACAGAGCTTCCGATGTGGAGATGGGGAGGGCGAGGCCGAGCACCCTGCATACAGGCAGCGCAGTGCAGGCAGCGGGCGATGACAGCGTTGCGGATCGCAGCCACGACCGAGAGTGCGCGCTCGCTCGTGTGTGTGTGCGTGTGCGTGCGTGCGTATGTATGTGTGTGTGTGTGTGAGAGAGAGAGAGAGAGTGTGTGTGTGTGTGAGTGTGCGTGCGTGCATGTGCGTGCGCACTCCCACCACATGCATGCATGGGCATCTGTGACATGTGTCATATCTTGCGATTGATATCACGCCTGCATAACGTGCATGCTTGCGGGCCGAAATGGCGCACCGTCGACCCTCCGCGGCTGCGTCGTGCCGCTCCTCGACTAACTTGCACTCTGCCGCATCACCGGCATCAGAGCCGTCAGCGTGCTGCACATGAAGCAGCGGCTCCTCCGCATCTCTACCGGGATTCATGAATCCCGATTCCGGTAGACAATGGCAACAATGGCGGCCGGCTAATGGCTCGGCATTTTCAGAACTAGTACAGCAGTGAGTGTAGCCACCCCCCAACTTGTGACGTGGACCTTGAATCCCTCCCAGCACTACATCCTGCTTCCTTCTCCTCTACCATTAATTGATGAAGAGTCTACAACCTTCAGCCTACAGCCGCATGCAGCCGGCTGGCCAAGCCCCTCTGGCCATTTGAGGGTCCGCCCTCTGGCCATTTGAGGGGCTGGGTGTGCAGCCTGCACAGTGGTGCTGCTTGCTTGGCGCCCGCCACCAAGTGTGGATGGCGTTACCGTGGGCTACTTGTAGCTTGACCTTTTATGGGCCTTGAGCCTTGTTTCTCCAAGTCCCACTGGAGCTTTGGAACCGTACGTGTGACCGCCAGAAGTGGATTGTAAAACTCTCATCATCATCTTTACCCCCAACTCGCTGCCACCGCCTTCATGTCCTCCGCCCCTTCGGCCCCCGCTGCACTGCCGCCAGGCGCTGCCAGCAGCTCCTCCACCTCTGCCACAATACCCTCACGAGCCACGGCGTCCGCATCCTCCGCTCCGCTCGGCCCCTCCCCAGTCGCCGCACCCTCGTATGCACCCATGTCTGCAGCCGCGTCACCATCCCCTGCTGCCAGCGGCTGCGGCGCGCCGCCGACCAGCTCGCCCGTGCCCGTGCCACCAAATCCCTCCTCAACCGCGCCCTCGCCCTCGCCCTCGCCAACGCCCCCACCGTCGCCCACGCCGTCGCCCTCGCCCCAGCCGGTGCCTGTACCCATGCCCGCCTCGTGCTCAGCGGGCGGCGTGCCGGGCGCGTCGTCCATCGCCGCCGCCGCTGTCTCGGCAGCTTCGCGCTCTGCCTCGTGCGCATGGAGCTCTGCAAATAGCGCGTCCTCCTCAAGCTGCGAGAGAGAGAGGGGGCGCATGAGGGGGAGAGAGGGGGAGACGGGGAGACGGAGAGAGAGAGAGAGACAGAGAGAGCGGGCAAGAGAGACGTGCACGTGTGCGTGTGTGTACGTGTGCGTATGTGAAGGGTGCCGCCTGCGCATGAAGTTCTGCAAGGAGCGCGTCCTCCCCGCGCTACACACCAGAGGATGTGTGGGCGCGTGCCTGAGCGTGTGTGCATTTGCGCGCACGTATGTGTGTGTGTGTGTGTGTGAGTATGTGTGCCACATAAGAGTGCTCGTGCGCGGCGGGTGTGGGCGGGCGCTGCAGCTGGCCCCATCAGAGCACCTGCTGCAGCCAACTCTTGCACCTCCCCCCCCCGCCGCAGGGGCACCCCGTGGAAATCAGGGGAAATCACAGCAGTCGGGGAGTCGCGAGAATGCCGCTCCGAAGAGTGCCCACTCTCTGTTCCCCTATGGACGCCATCAGAGAACGCGCACCTGCTGAGCAGCCAGCTCGCGCAGCAGTAACTCCTCCTCGAGCGCCCCTGCGAAGTCCGCGCCCTGCGGCGTGCCGGGCTCTGATGGCTCCTGCTCGCCACCACCTGGCGCTGCACCGTCGGCCTCAGCCACGGGCGCAGGCATGGGAAGAGCCAGCGGCGCGGGCGCAGGTGCAGGCCCGGGCGCAGGCACAGGGAGAGCCAGAGGCGCGGGCACAGGCCCGGCCGCAGGCACAGGAGCAGGCTCGCCGTGCTCTGCTGCTGCTGCCACCGCCGCCGCAGCGCCGCTGTGGCTGTCACCGTGTGCGGGCGGCACCGGGTAGCGGGGCTCCTTCGGCCCCTCCCGACCGTCGGGGCTGCCAGGCGGCCGGGGCTGCTGCTGCCGCTGCTCCTCCGCGGGAGCACGTGCGGCGGCATCGCCTGCGTCTGCGCCTGCGCCTGCGCCTGCCACGCCCTCGAACGGCACGCCTGCTGCCACCGGGACTCTTGCTTCCGGCACAGGCTGCTGCGCGCCGTCGACGAAGGGACCGCCGCCGATGCCCGCTGCGCTTGCTGGCCATCCCCATGCCGTGCCAGCACCAATGCCAGGGCGCACACCAGCGCCCACGCCCGCGCCCACGCCCGCGCCCACGCCCGCGCCCACGCCCGCACCAGCGCCAGGGCGCACACCAGCGCCCACGCCCACGACTGCGCCAGCTCCAGCACCAGCTCCAGCGCCAGCACCAGCGCCAGGTCGCACACCATCGCCCACACCCGCACCCACACCAGCCCCAGCGCCAGCACCAGCACCAGCGCCAGCTCCAGCGCCCGAGGCAGCAGAGCCCGCACGCGCCTCAAAGTGCTCGTCATCCAGCTGCGGCTCAGCCCCGTACTCCACCGTGGGTGCTGTGTCCAGGTGAGATGCGCCTGCAGGCGCACCACCGGCAAACGCACCCGGGCGCGCGTCGCCGTCCAGCTGCTGTCCAGCTGCCGTCCAGTCGCTGCTCAGTTGCTGCTCAGCCCCGTACTCCATCGTGGGCGCTGACGCGGCAAAGGCACGCGCGTCGTCAGCGTGCAACTGCTGCTCAGCTGCCTGGTCATCAACAGCAGCAGCAGCAGCAGGCGCACCAGCCCACGCTGCGCCAGTCGACTCCGATGCTGCTCCTGCTGCTGCTTCCGTTGTGGCCCTCGCGTCCTCAGCGGCGAGCTCATACGCCTGCTGATCCTGCGCTGCTGCTGCTGCTGCTGTTGCGGCTCTTGCGACCTCGGCGGCGCGCCAGTGCGCCTGCTGCTCCTGCGCCGTCGCCGCTCCTGCTGCTGCTGCTGCGGCGGCGGCGGCGGCTGCCCTAGCGCCCTCGACGGCGAGTTCATAAGCCTGCAGCTCCAGCGCGTGCTCCGCCACGTTCTCAGCAGCTGCCTGCAAGGTGTGTGTGTGTGTGTGTGTGTGCATGTGCACGTGTGTGTGTGTGTGTGTATGTGTGTGTGTGTGTGAGCATAGAGGGGGAAGGTGCTCGCAGCACCAGGCATCAGCACCAGCACACAGCCACACTTACTAAGTCAAGCTACGCTCCCAACCAATGGCACCCCTTTTGCTCAAAGCTCCGCCCCACCACCACCACCACTCCACCCCAGACGCCTGCAGCAAACGCACCCGCGTGACTGCCTCAAACCTCAGGACAATCTCCTTGTAGCCCGCGAGCAGCGACCGCACGTCGCCGAGCGTGAGTGCGTCGACGTCGGCGTACAGGTGGCGGTGCGCGCGCTGCAGCTCGCCCGACGCCTCGGCGGCCAGCACGAGACGAACGCCCTCGGCCTCCAGCTCGACAACCGACTTGGGGCCGCGCGGCAGGGGTGCCAGCTGCGGCTGCAGCGCAGGGGGTTGGAGCAGGTGGTGCGGCGGCGGCGGCGGTGGCGGCGGCTGTGGGGGGTGCGCGGCAGTGCCGCCAGCTCCGCCAGCGGCGGCAGGCGACGCCTCCCATGCGTGCGCATGGGGCGCCGGCTGCGCGTGCCCGTGCTGCCCGTCGCCGCCCTGCTGCACGTGCCCGTGCTCGCCCCCCGTCGGCACGGGCGTCGCGGGGCTCAGCATGCGCCAGTCCGTGACAGCCACCTGGCCAGGCGTGGGACAGGCGTTGGAGGTGCGTGGGGTTGCATGTAACAAATATGTCACTGGGTGGAGTGGGTGTGGGTGCGTGGCCATGGTATGCCGCGTGGGCTGCGTGCCGCAAGGCTGTGCGGCCGGCAGTCCACGCGACAGCCACCTGGCCAGGCGTGGGAGGTGCGTGGGTGCGTGTACGTACTTGCATGTTAGTGTGAGCGCATGCCACGAGGTGGTGCGTGTGCGTGCGCGTGTGGCCATGGTGCAAGTCGCTAGAGACAGTGGGCGCGCGGAGCGCCACGCTCACAGGTACTCGTCAGCAGTGCGGTTACTCTTCAGCAGCACGGTTACTTTCCTCCCACTGCGGTTACTCTTCTCCCACCTGGTCTGGCGGCAGCTGTGGTGGGGGCGGAGGAGGCGGCGGAGGTGGCGGCGGCACGTACGACGGTACGCCGTCGAGGGCAGACGAGAAGGACAGCAGGTCTCCCCCAGCAGCCTGCGTGCGCGGCAGCAGTGGGGAAGGGGCTTTCGGGTGGATGGTATGTTGAACACCTTAAACCAGCGGCACTTGCGAGGGGCTTTCGGGGCTTTGGACTCGCATGATGGTGGCTCGCGTTCCTCGTTCGTGTATGTGTGAAGTGTATTGAACCCTTGCCTCAACCCGTCGTATTGTTGGACGATGCTCGCGTTCCTCGTCTGTGAAGTGTGTTGAACACCTCAACACGTCGGCACTTGCGAGGGGCTTTCGGGGCTTTGGGGTCGCATGATGGTGGCTCGCGCTCCCCATTTGTGAAGTGTATTCAACACCTCAACCCGTCATGTCGCACGATGCTCGCGTTCCTTGTTTGTGAAGTATATGTAACACCTCAACCCCTGCCTCAACATGTCTCGTATTGTCGCACGATGCTGGCGCTCCTCGTTTGTGAAGTGTATCGAACACCTCAACCCGTCGACACTTGCAAGCGTGATGCGAAAGAAGCAACCCTCAGGGCTTTCCCAAGCACACACAGCACCCAGCACACCCAGCCTACACACACACCTGCGCCATGTACTGCCCGAATTCGTCGAACGCCGCCATCGGGTTGACTGGCGCCGGTGCGGGGCCAGGCGGTGGGAACTGGGGGGGTGGAGGCGCCCGCGGGCTGGGCCCACCAGGGTATGGGTGCACACTGAGTGTGTAGGGGGGGGGGGGGTGAAAGGGGGAGGGGGCGAGAGAGCAAGGGACGGGCAGGCAGGCGGGCAGGCGGGTCGGGTCGGGTCAGGTTGGGTTGGGTCGGGTCGGCTGTGCTATCAGGGTATGAGTGCGCACTGAGTGTAAGGGGGGGGGGAGGGGGAGAGAGCAAGGGAGGGGCAGGCAGGCGGGCGGTCGGGCGGTCGGGGGGGAGGGGGAGAGAGCAAGGGAGGGGCAGGCAGGCGGGCGGTCGGGGGGGGGGAGGGGGAGAGAGCAAGGGAGGGGCAGGCAGGCGGGCGGTCGGGCGGTCGGGGGGGAGGGGGAGAGAGCAAGGGAGGGGCAGGCAGGCGGGCGGTCGGGGGCTGTACTATCAAGGTATGGGTGCGCACTGAGTGTCTGGGGGAGGAAGGGGGGGTTAAAATGGGGGGTAGGTGGGGGGCGAGAGAGCGAGGGAGGGGCAGGCAGGCAGGCGGGCGGGCGGTTCGGTTCGGTTCGGTTCGGTTCGATTCAAGTCGGGTCGAGTCGGCTGTGCTCTCAGGGTATGGGTGCGCACTGTGTGGGTGGGTGGGTGGGTGGGGCAGAGAGTGAAGGGGTGCGTGTGAGGGAGAGAGAGGCGGGCAGGAAAGGGCAGAAATAAGAGGGTGGAGGGGGGGGGGGTTACGACCGTGGGAAGGGGGTGCTTTTGCGAGAGCGAGGGAGGGGTACGGGATGGAGCGAGGGGGGGGGGGGGGGGGAGGGGAGGGGGAGAGCAGGCAGGCGCTCGAGCGGGGAGGCAGCGGGAACGCAGGGACAGGGGGGCGGGGGCCGCACTCACTTGCTGAACGCAGTGTGCGGTGGCGGCGGCCCCGGCGGCGGCGGCGGCGGCGGCGGCGGCGCGCGCGCGCCCGGGGCCCCGGGGTACACCCCCCCCTGGTCCCCAGAGAACCCGCCGGGTGGGGGCGGGGGCGCGGCGGCGTACTGCGCCATAGGGTTGGGCATCGAGGGGGGCGGGGGGCCCGGGGGAGGCGGGGGCACGTAGTGCGAACCGCCGCCACCTCCGCCGCCGCCGCCGCCACCGCTCCCCTGCTGCTGGCCCTGTTGCAGCCCCTGCTGGGGTGGCGGCGGCGGCGCCTGGCTGTACGGGTCCGCCAGCTGGTACATCTGCTGCCCTCCCCCTCCCGCCCCTCCCCTCCTCCCCCCCTCCCCCTCCCGCTCCTCCGCCTGACGTCATCACGTCAAAGTCTGCGTCTGACAGCGCGCCAGCGGCGAGCATGTGCGCGAGCAGCTCGTCTGGGTCCACCTGTATGGGTTGTGGACGGTGTGGAGGTGGTGTGGGAGGTGTGGGAGGTGTGGAAGGTGTGGAAGGTGGGGCAGGTGTGGGCAGGGGGGCGAGCACGCGCGCGAGCATCAGCTCGTCTGGGTTCACCTGTGTGTGGTGTTGAGTGGTGTGGAGGTGGCGTGGGAGGTGTGGACGGTGCGGGAGGTGTGGCAGGTGTGGCAGGTGTGGGCAGGGGGGCGAGCACGTGCGCGAGCATCAGCTCGTCTGGGTTCGCCTGTGTGGGGTGTGGACGGTGTGGAGTGGTGTGGGAGGTGTGGACGGTGCGGGAGGTGTGGCAGGTGTGGATGGTGTGGGCAGGGGGGCGAGCACGTGCGCGAGCATCAGCTCGTCTGGGTCCACCTGTGTCGACGGTGCGGAGGTGTGGACGGTGCGGGAGGTGTGGAGGTGGTGTGAGAGGTGGCAGGTGTGGGGCATGGGCAGGGGGGCGAGCACGTGCGCGAGCAGCTGGTCTGGGTCAACCTGTGTTGGGGTGTAAACGGTGTGTGAGGTGTGGCAGGTGTGGCAGGTGTGGGCAAAGGGGCGAGCGCGTGCGCGAGCATCTCGTCTGGGTCTACCTTTGTGGGGTGTGGACGGTGTGGAGTGTTGTGGATGGTGTGAGGTGTGGACGGTGTGTGAGGTGTGGCAGGTGTGGTGTGTGGACGGTGTGGAGTGTTGTGGATGGTGTGAGATGGTGTGAGGCGTGGGCACGGTATGCGTGGGAAGATGAACCCCCGGAACAACCCCGGAACAAGCCATGAGCCAGCTTGCCCCTTGAGGCTCTCAAGGCTCGAAGTCGCGAGTGCCTCCCCAACTCATTATGCCTCCCCAACTGCCCACAAGCCCCAACTCGCACTGCCTAACTTGACTACCAACCCCCCGACGCCCTAGCTTGCCCCCCAGCCCCCGCCTAGTTTGCCTCTCAACCCCCCCCCCACACACGCCCACCCCCTAGCTTGACCCCCAGCCCCCCGCCTAGTTGCCTCCCACCCCACCCCCCACGCTCACCCCCCAGCTCACCCCCTAGCTTGCCCCCCACCTTGCCTAGTTTTGCCCTCCCCCCCCCACGCCCCCCCCTAGCTCACCCCCTAGCTTGCCCCCCAGGCCCCCACCTGGTTTGCCTCCCCCCCCCACACACACGCCCACCCTAGCTTTGCCCCCCAGTCCCCCAACCCCCGCCTAGTTTGCCTCCCACCCCCCCACCCCCCACGCCCACCCCTAGCTTGCTCCCCAGCCCCCCAAACCCCCACCTAGTTTGCTTTCCACCACCCCTGACGCCCACCCCTAGCTAGCTTGCGACACAGCCCCCCAACCGCCACTTCCTAGCTTGCCTCCCACCACCCCGACGCCCAGTCCCCAGCTTGCCACCCAACCCTCCCGACAATGTATCTCCCCAATGCCATAACCTCCTAACACCCACTTCCTAGCCTGCCTTGAGGCCCCAACCAGAGGTGCAACCTCTCCCCCCCCACACACACACACATCACCACACCACCACCACGCGCCCCCGAACCGCCACTTCCTAGCTTGCCTCCCACCACCCCGACGCCCAGTCCCCAGCTTGCCACCCAACCCTCCCGACAATGTATCTCCCCAATGCCATAACCTCCTAACACCCACTTCCTAGCCTGCCTTGAGGCCCCAACCAGAGGTGCAACCTCTCCCCCCCCACACACACACACATCACCACACCACCACCACGCGCCCCCGAACCGCCACTTCCTAGCTTGCCTCCCACCACCCCGACGCCCAGTCCCCAGCTTGCCACCCAACCCTCCTGACAATGCATCTCCCCAATGCCATAAACTCCCAACACCCACTTCCTAGCCTGCCTTCTTGAGGCGCCAACCAGAGGCGCAACCTCTTGACCCCCCCCCCCCCCCCCCCCAACACCCACTTGTGTACCAGCTTTCGCTCTTGTCAAGGAGCGGAGCTGGCTGACTGCACTGTTGTGTTGATTTGTTGGATTGACTGCTTGGATCGTATCGCTCGCCCGCACAGAGGCGAGCGATATGATCCAAGCAGTGGGCCCTCCTAGCTTGCCTCAAAACCCCTTACGGCCAGTTCCTAGCTTCTCCCCAACGCCAACACCCAGTTCCTAGGGTTCAGGGCTTACAACCCTTACCCCTTAGGGTCCAGGGCTTAAAACCCTAGAGTTCAGAGCTTAACACCCTTACCCCTTACGGTAAGAACCCCTTAGCCCATCAGCTCGGCTTACCTTGAGGCTTGACGTGGTGAGCGTGCACCCTAAACTCTAAGACCTCAAACGATCCATGAGCCCGGCTTGCCTTGGGGCTGGACGTCGTCAGCGTCGCAACACACGCGGCCGCGCCTCACATTTGCACGAAGACGGTAGGCTCCAGGATGTGTGTTCATGACCCCGAACCCTTAAACCCTAAACCCTTAACCCAAAACGATCCAGGAGCCCGGCTTGCCTTGCGGCTCGACGTCGTCAGCGTCGCAACAAACGCGGCCGCGCCTTGCACTTGCATCTGAACGAAGAATTAAGGTTTGGAATTTATTTACCATCCCGAGCTCCTAAACGCATGCCTGCAAACCTGAACGACCCATATGAGCGCGGCTGCCTTGAGGCTCAAAGTCGTGAGTGTCTCCCCCCCCTCCACACACACACGCCGAACACCCCACTTCATATGAAAGCCGAACCTGAGGCCGAACCTGTTGATATTACAGTCTGTGCAACGCCACTAGCGGTGTATATGTAGACCCCTCTTAACACCCAGTTCCCAGCTTGCCTTGAGGCTCGACGTCGTCAGCGTCTCAATAAACGCGGCCGCGCCTTGCATCTGAACGAAGAAGTAGGCGGCCTCCCCACTCAGGCGCCGCCCGTAGCGGAAGCGCTCGATGAACGACTGCGGTGGCAGCACAGCAGTACGGTTTAGGGTGTTGGGTTTGGGGCTTCGGGTTGCATATGGCTTAGGTTTAAGGGTCAAGTGTAAAGGCGCCGCCCAAGCGCCGCCCGTAGCGGAAGCGCTCGATGAACGACTGCGGTGGCAACACAGCAGTAGGGTGGGTTTAGGGTTCACGGGTTTAGGGTTGAGGTTAGGGGAAACGGGGTTGAGATCAAGGGTCAAGGGTCGGAAACAACCTTGTATAGGCTGAGCATTAGATATGTAGATGCAACAATCCAGAGCGAGGAGGGGCATCTGATAGCCACAATCACCCTTCCCGAGAGCTTCAACAACCCTGGGAGCTGTTATAACCCGCATCAAACCGCAAACCACACATGGTTGGAGGCAAAAAGCCTTGATGCTCACTTAAATCGCCCAAACCTTCACACTAAACACTAAACTGTAACACCCAAGCCTGATCCCGAAATCAAACCCTAAGCCTAAGCCCCCAAACCCCAACCCCAAGCGCTACCAGGTTGGAGGCGCGCTGCTCGGGGCACGCCTTGATGGTCACGTAAAGCACTCAACCCCCCCTTCACACTGAACACAAAACCTCTAAACCTAAACCCTGAACCAGACCCTAAACCCTGAGCCCTAAACCCCAACCCCAAGCCCTACCAGGTTGGAGGCCAGCTGCTCAGGGCACGCCTTGATGGTCACGTAGATCATCACAGGGGTGAGGTCATCGGCGCCTGCGCATGCACACACGCACGCAGCACACGCACACACGCGCGCACGCACTTATGCACACGCGCGCACACGAGGGGAAGGGCATACGGTGATGGGGCATACGGTGATGGGTGGGGGCATGCCTTGATGGTCACGTAGATCATCACAGGGGTGAGGTCATCGGCGCCTGCGCATGCACACACGCACGCAGCACACGCACACACACACGCGCGCACGCATGCACACGCGCGCACACGAGGGGAAGGGCATACGGTGATGGGGCATACGGTGATGGGGGGGGGCACGCCTTGATGGTCACGTAGATCATCACAGGGGTGAGGTCATCGGCGCCTGCGCATGCACACACGCACGCAGCACACGCACACACACACGCGCGCACGCATGCACACGCGCGCACACGAGGGGAAGGGCATACGGTGATGGGGCATACGGTGATGTGGGGAGGGCACGCCTTGATGGTCACGTAGATCATCACAGGTGTGAGGTCATCGGCGCCTGCGCATGCACACACGCGCGCAGCACACGCACACACGCGCGCACTTATGCACACGCATGCACACGCGCGCAGACGAGGGGAAGGGCATACGGTGATGGGGCATACGGTGATGGGGGGGGGGCACGCCTTGATGGTCACGTAGATCATCACAGGGGTGAGGTCATCGGCGCCTGCGCATGCACACACGCACGCAGCACACGCACACACACACGCGCGCACGCATGCACACGCGCGCACACGAGGGGAAGGGCATACGGTGATGGGGCATACGGTGATGGGGGGGGGGCACGCCTTGATGGTCACGTAGATCATCACGGGGTGACGTCATCGGCGCCTGCGCATGCACACACGCACGCAGCACACGCACACACACACGCGCGCATGCATGTACACGCGCGCACACGAGGGGAAGGGCATATGGTGATGGGGCATACGGTGATGGGGGGGGGGCACGCCTTGATGGTCACGGTAATCGTCACAGGGGTGAGGTCATCGGCGCCGCACGCAGGGAGAGCGGCACGGTCGTTACAGCAGGATGGCCCTACTATGATACGCGACGCTGGGGTCTATAAGCTACTACACTGGGTCGGGCCAATCATGTTTTTGCTGGCATCAGACGGGGGGGGAGGGTGCAGCCGGAGGGCAGCGAGGGGGCGTGGGAATACGAACGACAGACGAATTCGTCTTCTGCTGCAGACGATCCTGAGTCACTTCGTTCCTTGGGAATACGCTTTTGACTGTTCAAGCTTAAGCTACACCCTAAACCCATTATGAACCCGAGGCATTCGCCGTACCCACCCGTCCCGTAGCGCCGCGACGCGAGCAGGTTGCTGATCACGCCGCAGCAGTTGAGAATGCACACGAGCTTGTCGCGCGGGCACTGCGTGTGTGTGTGTGTGTGTGTGCGTGTGCGGCAGGCGGCTGGTGGTCAAGGGGGAAAGGGGGGGTCGAGGGAAGGTGATTGACCGAAAATGCAGCAGCAGTTGAGCACGCACACGAGCTTTTCGCGCAGGCACTGCGTGTGCGAGTTTGCGTGTGTGTGTGTGTGTGTGTGTGCGGCAGGCGGCAGTGGGTCGAGGGAGGAGGGGGGGTCGAGGGAGGGTGATTGACCGAAAACGCAGCAGCAGTTGAGCACGCACGCGAGCTTGTCGCACGGGCACTGAGTGTATGCGTGTGTGTGTGTGTGTGCATGTGCGTGTGCATGTGCGTGTGCGTGTGAGCGTGTGTGCGTGTGCATGTGCGCGTGTGACAGGCGGCAGTTGGTCGGGGGGGGGGGGGGGGGGGGGGGGGGGGCAAGGGAGGGCGGCTGACCGAAAACGCGGCAGCAGTTGAGCACGCACACAAGCTTGTTGCGCGGGCACTGTGTATGAGCGCGTGCGCGTGCGCGTGCGTGTGTGCGTGTGCGTGTGCGCACGCGTGCGCGTGCGCGTGTCCGTGCGCGTTTGCGCGCGTGCGTTGCAGTTCACGGTTGACTCGCAACATGGGCCATGGGCAGCCCCGGGGTGGGTTACAACCGCACTTGCGTCCTACCTTGTACATGTTGAGTTTCTTGAGCTCCTTCTGGGCGTGGGCCAGCGTGCCGTCTGTCGCGAACTCTGGAGCGATCTCAAGGTGGTCGGGCTTGACAAACTGTATGTGTGTGTGTGTGTGTGCGCGCGCTCCGTGCCGATTCCCCCCGCACCCAGACCGCTCCCCTCATCCTTGCCCCACCCACTCATGGCATGTGGACTGCAGAATCCAGCTTGCCATCCACAGCCCCCCTGACACGGCGGGCTCGCGCCGGCCTTGGGGGTTCCTAGATCCACGCCTCAGGGCCCTTCACAGGGAACTGGGAGCGTACGTGTACACTGTAAAACAGCCTACCCGCGTCGCGTCGCGCCCCCTCCCTGTCCATGGGCTCCGCGCCCCACCCGCGCCTGCCCTGTGGATGACACAACCAAGTTGGCCCTAAACTCTAAACCCCAAGCCCCAAACCTTCGACCTGAAACCCCACCCATGGCCCACCTGCAGCGCCAACATGCGCGCGGCCAGCGTCGCGTCGCGGTCCATGTTGCTACAGCCCGCGCCCCACCCACTCCTGCCCCGTGGATGACGGAATACTGCTGGCCCTCGACTCAAACCCCAAACCCTAGATCCCAAACCCTAAACCCTTTACTTTACGCCTGAAGGCCTCAAGGCCCTTCACAGGGAACTGGGAGCGTACGTGTACACTGCAAATCAGCCCACCTGCAGCGTCGCCATGCACGCGGCCAGCGTGGCGTCGCGCTCCCTCCCTGTCCATGGGGTCCGCGCCCCACCCGCGCCTGCCCTGTGGATACACAACCTAGCTGGCCCTTAACCAGAAGCCTCAAAGCCCGAACCCCAAACCCCATCCACAGCTCACACTCACCTGCAGCGTCGCCATGCGCGCGGCCAGCGTGGCGTCGCGCTCCCTCCCTGTCCATGGGGTCCGCGCCCCACCCGCGCCTGCCCTGTGGATTACACAACCTAGCAGGCCCACTGAACCATAAACCTTGAGCCCCAAACCCCAAACCCCATCCGCAGCTCACACGCACCTGCAGCGCCGCCATGCGCGCGGCCAGCGTCGCGTCGCGCCCCCTGTCGCTAACAGCCCGCGCCCCACCCACTCCTGCCCCGTGGATGACGGAATCCAGCTGGCCCTCGACTCAAGCCCCAAACCCTAGATCCCAAACCCTCAACCCTAAACCGTAACCCCGTCCACGGCCCACCTGCAGCGCCGCCATGCGCGCGGCCAGCGTCGCGTCGCGCTCCCGGTCAATGGGGTCCACGCCAAACGTGACATCGTGCAGCTTGGTGAGCAGGTACTTTTCGAGGCCCTGCGGTTGGGTGATTGGTTGGTTGGTTGGTTGAGTGGTTGCATGGGTGGTGGCGTCAAGCCTGATGGTGATCACGTGTTTTTGAAGGCCCTGTGGGTGGTCCCCGAATCACCTCGACCGCCGAGTCGACGTCCTCCTGGCTTGCGCCCGCCTACCGAGGGTGCCTCAAAACCCTAAAACCCAACACTTCCTAGGGCCTCCTATGCCCTAAACGAAACCCTAGAAACTCCAAAGCAGCCACCCGGGATCACCTCGACCGCCGAGTCAACTTCCTCCTGGCTTGCGCGGTAAACCCTAAACCCCCACTACCTAGGACCTGGCCATGCATGCGGCGTGGGGCGCCGGCTGAGCCCCATGCAAACGAGAGCTGGACTCTTATGCACTGCCAGGCAGGGATCGTTCTCGTCAGCGCCAGTCGGCTCTGCCGGCTTGACTGGCCACAAGGCCACTACTGTGACCCTGAGGAAGGTTCTCTCCTATATGCTCCTTGCCAGACATGTCTCTCAGAGACGCTGCTTGGGGTAGTCTAACCGGCGCGAGCGGTAGTCTATCGGCCAGGAGCCGGCGGTTCTCTAGTACTTAAGTGTGCTGGAGTTTCGGCGAGTGTCTCTAGTAGAAGAGTAGCCTGCTAAGCTGGAAACCCCGTCTTATTTGTTACCTAGGACCTTACCCCCAAACCCTACAAA
>VFSX01000553.1:87150-107746 GCA_016618255.1 Chlamydomonas sp. UWO 241 | reverse complement strand
GATCATCAACGGCTGCGTTATCACGGACAGCCAGAGGACATCGGCGAATGATGGTGGCTGGGTTTGAAGGTCGTGGAAAGTTGATGGGGGGGGGGGCGGTTGGGGCGGGTTGGGGGGGGGTAGGGTGGCTGATAGCAAGCACGCCTGGGTGCGGCGTGAAGTTGATCAACGTAGCCTTTTGCGTTCGCGAAACGCGAGGAAAGGGCTATACGGGATGATGGTGCCTGGAGCGTGTAGATATGTGTGTTGGGAAGTGTGGTTGGTTGGATGCAGTGGGGGTGGGTGGCTGTCAAGCAACAGGCTGGTGCGGCGTGATGATCAACGGCTGCGTTTGCGGCAGCGAGGAATGATGGTGCTGGGTGTGAAGGTGTGGAAGTGTGGGGGTGTGGGGGTGGTGGCTGTCAAGCACGGCTGGTGCGGCGTGATGATCAACGGCTGCGTTCGCGACAGCGAGGACAGCGGGATGATGGTGCTGGGTGTGAAGGTGTGGAAGTGTGGGGGTGTGGGGGTGGTGGCTGTCAAGCACGGCTGGTGCGGCGTGATGATCAACGGCTGCGTTTGCGGCAGCGAGGAATGATGGTGCTGGGTGTGAATGTGTGGAAGTGTGGGGGTGTGGGGGTGGTGGCTGTCAAGCACGGCTGGTGCGGCGTGATGATCAACGGCTGCGTTCGCGACAGCGAGGACATCGGGATGATGGTGCTGGGTGTGAAGGTGTGGAAGTGTGGGGGTGTGGGGGTGGTGGCTGGCAAGCACGGCTGGTGCGGCGTGATGATCAACGGCTGCGTTTGCGGCAGCGAGGAATGATTGTGCTGGGTGTGAAGGTGTGGAAGTGTGGGGGTGTGGGGGTGGTGGCTGTCAAGCACGGCTGGTGCGGCGTGATGATCAACGGCTGCGTTTGCGGCAGCGAGGAATGATGGTGCTGGGTGTGAAGGTGTGGAAGTGTGGGGGTGTGGGGGTGGTGGCTGTCAAGCACGGCTGGTGCGGCGTGATGATCAACGGCTGCGTTCGCGACAGCGAGGACATCGGGATGATGGTGCTGGGTGTGAAGGTGTGGAAGTGTGGGGGTGTGGGGGTGGTGGCTGTCAAGCACGGCTGGTGCGGCGTGATCATCAACGGCTGCGTTTGCGGCAGCGAGGAATGATGGTGCTGGGTGTGAAGGTGTGGAAGTGTGGGGGTGTGGGGGTGGTGGCTGTCAAGCACGGCTGGTGCGGCGTGATGATCAACGGCTGCGTTCGCGACAGCGAGGACATCGGGATGATGGTGCTGGGTGTGAAGGTGTGGAAGTGTGGGGGTGTGGGGGTGGTGGCTGTCAAGCACGGCTGGTGCGGCGTGATGTTCAACGGCTGCGTTTGCGGCAGCGAGGACATCGGGATGATGGTGCTGGGTGTGAAGGTGTGGAAGTGTGGGGAAGGGCTTGTGGTCAGCGTGGGGCCCGTTACAGTTACCTCGCGTAACGTTACGGGGTTACGGGCCATCCCTCGCAAAGTGCCCCGTAACACCCCGTAACCCGAGAAAGGTGGATGTGCACCCCACCGTTGACTGGCCCCGAAGAGCGTTGACTCGGGGTTACGTCAGGTGTTCCGGGAGGGCTACGGGAAGGGCTCTCAGGGTTACAGGTTACTGGCCACGCGGTGTGGGGTTACGGGCCCCACGCTGCTTGTGGTGTGATGTTGGTGTTGCGGAGGGGGGGGGTCAAGCATGGCTGGTGTGGCGTCATCATCAACGGCTGCGTCCGCGACAGCGAGGACATTGGGAAGATGGCGCTGGGTGTGCAGGTGTGGAAGTGTGGAAGTGTGGGGAAGGGCTTGTGGTGTGGTGGTGGTGTGCGGTTGGAGCGGTAGTCTATCGGCCGGGAGCCGGCGGTACTCTAGTACTTAAGTGTGCTGGAGTATCGGCGGGTGTCTCTAGTAGAAGAGTAGCCTGCTGAGCTGGAAACCCCGTGTTACTGTTACTGTGACTGGTGGTGTGCGGAGGGGGTGTTCAAGCACGGCTGGTGCAGCGTGATGATCAACGGCTGCATCCGTGACAGCGAGGACATCTCGGGAAGATGGCGCTGGGTGTGAAGGTGTGGAAGTGTGGAAATGTGGGGAAGGGTTTGTGGTGTGGTGGTGGTGTGCGGAGGGGGGGTCAAGCACGGCTGGTGTGGCGTTATGATCAACGGCTGCGTTTGCGGCAGCGAGGACATCGGGACGATGGCGCTGGGTGTGGGGGTGTGGAAGTGTGGAAGTGTGGGGGGCTTGTGATATTTTTGTGCGGAGGGGGGAGTCAAGCACGGCTGGTGCGGCGTGATCATCAACGGCTGCGCCCGCGACAGCGAAGTCGTGAAGATGGCGCTGGGTGTGAAGGTGTGGAAGTGTGGCAGTGTGGTGATGTTGGTAGGGAACCCCAACTCTGTAAAGAGCGTGGGCGCACCCCTAGGTCCCCCACCGCAGCGGCTGCAAACGCGTGTTGAAGGGGTAGGTCGATGGCTGGTGTGATGGCTGGTGGAGGGAGGAGGAGCCGGGGGAGAGGGGGGTGAGCGGGCAAAGCCCTCAAGGTGCACACGGCGCTCACAGACCAGCATGATTGCATATCAGGACCCGACGTGCACGCACCAGACGCACCTGCCACCCACGTGCCTGCCACCTTTCCCCTCACGTCAGCTTGTAATCCCAAACGCCAAAACCTGCCCAAAACCCCTTCCCCCAAACCCTCGACCCGGAACCCAAAAACATGGGCGCTCGCCGCCTTCCCCCTCAGGTTCCCCAAGCGAGGAATCCCAAACCTTAAAACCCTCAACCCCTCAACTATAAAACCGTAACCCTTGTCTTGAACCCCCCGCAACCCAGGCGCTCGCCACCTTCCCCCTCAAGTCCTCCAAGCGCGACCCCGGGCTGCGCGACGTCCCGGTCACATTCGCGGGTGTGACGTTCACACCAGGGTCGTTCGTGTATGCTGACAAGGACGGCGTGCTCGTGTCGCCGACCGAGCTCAAAATTTGATTGGCCACGCATGCAAGCAAGGGCGCCTGCAACCTAGACTGCCCTTCAGCCCGTACGTGTCCCCCCGATGGACTGTTGCACATGGGCACGACTGTCATCTGAAACCTGTGAAACCTGTAAACCAATGTGCGCTGATGAGCATGCCAATGCACCTCGGCAAATGTCCAGCAAGCTTGCCTTAAGGGGGATGGAGAACAGGCCTCACATCCCCGTTCCACTATCAGCAGCTCGGCACCGCTCGCATGCAGCGCCGCAAGCTCCGGCACTGCGTGTGCGTGTGCGTGTGCGGTGGGTGCGGTGAGTGCCCGTGTGTACGTGTGTGCGCGTGTCCGTGTGTGCATGTGTGTGGGTGGGTGGATGAGTGGGCGGCGTTACCTCGTGGGTGGATGCAAACGTGCTTGCAGTGGGTGCATGCATGCATGCAAGGGCAAAGGGAGCACGTCTGCCCACCTCAGCGGTTGAAACTGTAAGGAATTGGGGTTACGGCAGTTACGGCGGTTACGGCGGAGGTTGCGGAGAATGGCTGCGGAGTTATAGGTTGCGGCGAGGGGGTGTGGGGTTACGGACGCCACCACCACCACCAGCTGCTGCACCCCCACACAAGTCGATTCAGGAGCATCCTCCTGTGCCGCGCACGCCTAAAACCTCGATGGTCGAGTCCCCACTATACCCCCAATGATGACCAATCAGTCGGGGGGTGCGCAGCGTGCCTGCATCGGCGTGTCGGCCGTTTTCAGCGTTAAAACGGGCTGACGGAAATTGACACCCCGGAGAGCGCCCACGGACCTCCCGCCGCTTAGCAAGGTCCTAAGTTATGTTTGGAATGATGTCATGCAAAAAAATCGCTGTGCACCCTCGCGGAAGTGGCCCCGAACGCTCACCCCACAAATCACAACCAGGGTCCGAGTCAACAGACCAAACACAATGCTGGCCCCCTCGAATGGCATCCAGTCTTCATAAGGGTGTCAAAGAGTCGCGCCAGCGCGGCGGAGGGGTCGCTGAGGCCACAGGACGTGGCCGTGTTGCAACTTCGGTGTCCAGGGTGCCCCCACCCAGCCAACGCCTCAGGGACAGCCCCCAACCCCACGACCCACTGGACCACTCTAGAATAGCCGTTACTAATCACCTGTCGATGTGCATTGCCTCGCACACGACCAGAGGCGAAGGGCACGCCCTTTCCACCCACCACACCAATCACTTCCTGAACGCTCCAGGAGGCCTCCAAGCCTCTGTCTGGGGGCACGCACAGCCTCATGGGGTCGACTACTAGACATATGCAGCGCGAGGGGGGCCTCGGTGCAGGTCCAATTCGACCTCGGCCCCACTACAGATTCAAGTTTTGGCACCCCCCGAACGCGGTCCCGCCCGCTCCCCACGGCCAGTGGCGAGCTCCATATATCGACTGAAGTCTATAGACGATGAGCCGGGGTCCGGAGAGAGCTCCGGGGTGCATGCAAGGCAAACGACTCCAGCTGTCGGCGTTGTCAGCTGCCCCTGAGCCCCTACCGCACGCTACGCCCCACCCCGACGCGCGGGATCGATAGCCTGGGATACTGGCTGCACACAGGTCGCGGAATCAGCCAAAATCATGCAGTATGTGCGATGGTAGCACATAAACCGTGTGGGGTGGGAACCTCCCAGTGGGGAGTGGGGTGTGTATGGGGACTGTGACGACCGCCAGCAGGATTTACATTGTTCAAATCCTACGCATCCTGAATCCCCAGGATTTCGTCGAAAGTCAACGCCCCCGCGCCCAACTCCGAGTCGTAAAACGCTTAAGTCCTCGCGGCCAACGCCGTCAGCGCCTGTAGAAACGTCTCGCGCGCCTGTCGACGCCCCTCTCGCCCATGTCCGATGCTCCCGCAAAACGCGCACCACCCAGCGAAAGTTCTTGTTAGCCTTGGGCCCTGAGGGAAGCAGCATGAAACGAGCTCAGGTCCCGCGCATTGTGCATGGTGCCTCGCGCGCTATGCAGACACAAACACACCGCCCTTGATCTGCGATGCTCTCAGCCTCCACCAGCGGGGTACCCCCGCACGCACATGCATGTCACTCGTGCACTGCATGCACTCATCCCTGTCCCCGCACCTTGTCAAAACGGGTCCCTGCTGTTGACGTTGCAGTCCTGCAGAGACACCAGGTCCTGTGGGGAGGAGGGAGGGGGCAGCATGGGAGCTGTCAGTCATGCAGCGTGCGTATCCAAGGGGAGGTTCAGTGGTGTGCACGAGCAGCACGCCCCGCACGCACATGCATGATGCGCATGGTCCCCATGCACGGATCCATGCAAGGATCCGTTTCACCACACCCACACGCCACCCCCCAGTCTGCGTGTCCACCCCACTCCACATGGTCACCGGCCCCGGGGGGAAGCCCAGCGCATGGTCACAATGGTGCGCATGGCCACCATGCAAGGATCCCCGGCACTGCATGCACTCGTGGTCCCCGCACCTGCAGGCCAGCTGGTCCCCTGGGTCCATGCTTGAAGGAATTTGCAGTCAAGAGACCAGGGCCCTGCGCATGGGGGCAGGGGAAGCATGGCAGCTGTCATACGCATGCAGCACATGGAGGTTGCGGCCCAGGCCGCCTCGCCCAGGCACGTTCGAGCAGCGCAATTCCCTCACCCTGCTTCGTCTCCATCAGCTTCGCGAAGCTCTCCTCGTCGACATCCTCGGATGTCGCAGTTGGACCCAGCTTTTACGTCGGGCAACGCCTCATGCTGAGTCGGCGATCACAGCCGAATTCGACCCTTTTATGAGGACAGAACGCGCGACTCACTGTCACCCAAACTTCAAGAGGCCATGATCTTTGTCTCATGCGCTGCGTTGTGCACGCGGCCGAAGGCTTCCGTGCAAGCCACCCTCCAGTTAATCGCCTTCTGCGGGCCTGGGAGGGCCATGGTGCTGCGATGTTTCAACAAGATTTGAAGTGCCCATTGTATGACCACTCCTCGCCCCTGCCACACATCCCATGCCACACATCCCATGGCGAAGATGCGACGCGCACTCGTGACGCAATAGGCACCGCTGCTATGGAGATCTCAGTGTTGCTAGAGAATGAGTGCGCCTTCTGAGGGTTTGTACATGTGACTTGTGTGGCAAGGAAAGTGCGGACTTAAGAGAGAGAGAGAGAGAGAGAGAGAGAGAGAGATACGCACCACATATATGGGAGTCATATATGGGGGTCCTTGAGAGGGAGGTGTGGTGGGAGTGAGTTAGGGGCGGGTCGAGTGTGGACATCGGCTCGTATCCCGCTTTTGACTCTCAGACCGTGTGAGTAGTCTTTCTTGGCAGTTTGTCGCAACGGGGGACTGTGCTGGGGGGCTGTGTGTGAAAGCCTTGCTGGCTGTTGCTGTTTGGGCCTTGTGTTTTTACTCGGGGTGGGCGCTCCCGTTGTGTTATGCTTTCGACGACGACGACCACATGTATAAATATATGGCGCTCCCTCCCAGCAGGGGGCAGAGGGGAGGGGGGCAAGAGGAGAACGTCGCGGAGCAGTAGCCGTAACACGCAACTCGCGTAACACGCAACTCGTGTGCGCCATCACCTGCACTAGCTTACTTATGGTAATGACGTCGTACGATATAGCAGGGGCCCAACCCTTTAAATGATGCATTTGGCGGCCTTGTGGCACCCCAAGGCACGGCCCGTGTGGCTGATCGCCACTTATCGTGTAAAGACGAACGACATCATTTGTTTTCAGGTGCAGTTTGCGATTACGCTAGACGCCTTTGGCTATAAGCCACCCACCCATCCACCGGGGGGCTAACGCGCTTGGTCTGCCCCCACCGGCGTGCTACTCCGTGAGGAAACATTGCTGTGAGCGGCGGCGCCAAGGTCCGTAGGCACTCACTCTTAGTCGCCCGGACTACGGCAAACCGGGTGGCGGGGGTCTGGGGGCAACGCTCCCGGCCGCTCGGAGTTTGCACTAGAGCACTGGATTGCACTTGGAAAATTGTCAACATGAGCCTTGCCCGCGCCTCTACATCCCCCACACCCCCGAGGCCCCCCCAAGGGCTTTCCCTCTCCCCCAAGGGAGATACGCTTCATGCAGTGGTGCCTTCACTTGCACGGACCACGCGGCGCCGAGACCGCCTCGGGCGCACCTTCGACCGCCTGAGGCGACGCTTCAGGCGCCACCTTAGGCGCCCACCACCGCTTGAGGCGCACCCCGACAGCCTCAGGCGTTGTGACCGTCTTGACTTGCGCGCATCGGACGTTGGGGCTGTGGTAGAGCTAGGGCCGCCGCACAAAGTTGTTTTCTTCTTCACCAGACCGCGAGCCGTGAAAGCCGTGAGCCTAGAAAACAATCAACACTAAAAAAATGCTTGAATGTTGGGGTGGCGGTCATCTAAGCCATGGCTGGTCTGGAGGTCATTCTGGCCATCTGCTGGCCGCTATAGACGGCCCTCATTATAAGGAAGCCGAGCAGGCGTTCTGGGTGTTGTGAGGTTGGAGAGGGCATCCTGGCGTCCTGCAACAAATCCTGGGTGTCCTAGGCATCCTGTTACAAATCCTGGCATCCTACAGGCACCTGCACCAGGATGCCCAGGATGTGGCTGGGATTCATCCGAGACGCAAACACTGCTGCTAGTCCGCTCCATGTTTTGACCAGTCAAAGGTGTCGCACAATACCCCTGAACAATGCCTGAAGGCCGTGGGGTGGCAGGGAAGCAGCGCGACACGACAATCCGGCGCCATCTTGTATGACGGTCCAGGACTTTCAAAGTATCAGGATAGTGGTCTGGGATGCCAGGATTTGCCCAGGATGTGCGAAAAATTGGTGTGGGATGACGCTCTTCCAGTACGGCCGTTCCGTGTTTTGACCAGCCAAGGCGTCACACAATACCCCTAGACAACGCCTGAATCGCCGCGGGGCGGCGAGGAGCTGCGCGGCGCTCAAATCCGCTGTAATCCCACAACCCCTAGTGGAATGACCAATTCAGCTCGAGACGAGTGTGGGATGGCTCAGGATCCCATCATATGCACCAGGATGGCCACAGGATGGTCACAGGATGACGCAGGATTGGGGGGTCGTTTGCAGAGTGCCCCCCCTCCTCCCCTCGCCCCGCTTGCACGCGCATGTCATGCCCGCGTGGTCCGCCCTCAGGAATCTCGGGTAAGCGCCCACTCCACCCAAACACACACACTCGCACCCTGCCGTCCAGAACCCACTGGCAGTGGCCCGTAAGCGTGGGTTCACCCCCCATCGGCCACCATAAGCGTGGGTTCGCTGGGTGGTTCAAGCTTGAGAGACAGACAGACCAATGGTAGGCTGGTGCGCTGCGTGGCCTTGCGGGTTCTCCCAGTAGAGCCCCCCTAGACTTTTAGTCTACGCCTTAGGAGCCTTACTCCTAACCCACGCCTCAGGGTCCTCCGGGCGTAGACTTTTAGTCTACGCCTTAGGAGCCTTACTCCTAACCCACGCCCCAGGGTCCTCCGGGCGCGTACATGTAAAAACTGTAAAAACTTGAGAGATAGCCACAGCTTGTCGCAGCCAGGTATGCAAGCTGCCGAATCGCGGCTTGCCTGCCAATGACGGGCCGTGCAAGGTCGGCAATAGAGCGTGTTGCTCACTTGCAATGCACGCTCAGCACAGGCCTGCTGGGTCCCCCCTTCGTGCCCTGCCCAAGAGAAAATGTGCCGGCCACAACAGTGTGCCCAGTGGTAAGGGCTTCATGGGTGCATATCCATATCAACAGGCGCAATCTCACCACAAAAAAAGACATCACGTCAGACAGACATCACGTTGCTGCAGACAGGGGTACTAAGTTTGGCGTCTGTGACTCACGTCCGACATCACGCCAGACAGACACCACGCATATAGTACTGTATTAGTAGTACCACTAGTGGTACTACTAGTTTGGCGTCTGTGAAAAGGCAGGTTTCAGAGCTTCTCTGCATGCATGGCTGAAGGAGTCAGGGACGTGAGTAAAGGCATAGGAGCTAGAAGTCTAGGGCTCCTAGGGGCTAGAAGTCTAAGGAGGCTCCACTCGGAGAGCCCGCGAAGCCGCGCAAGCGCCAGCCTACCAAAGCAACAAAATAATGAAGCACACGTCCTTCCCTCCCCTCCCCCTCATGCGCCAGCTAGCTTGCATCAAGGGGGGCGCCAAGGGCTCGGGCTTGGTTTCGTGTGGTCTCTGCGCGTCGCTGCGTCCTCAGTGGACTCTAGTGAGCGGCTGCCTCTGCAGACGCGACAAGACCAGCGAGCAGGACCAGTTCGCCGCGCGTCTCTGCACTGGTCTCGGTCCTGCACTGCGCCCTCAGTGGGCGCTACTGAACGGCTGCCTCTGCAGAAGCGAGACCAGCCAGCAGGACCAGTTCGTCGCGCGTCTTCTGCCGCAGCTGCAGCACCTCGCGGCGAACGGCGTGGAAGGCGCCGCACAAGTATTGCCTGTCGGCGCCGCTGCCAACCTCCACTGCCCTGCTGACGGCCCTCCGCAGCTGCTTCTTGGTCATCTCCCTCACCCTGCCGAGGCACAGCTCGTGCAGCTCGTCCAGCTGCAGGCGCTCCGCGAGGGCGAGCCACCTGACCACATAGGTTTCGGAGCTTTCAGGATCTGCAAAAAGCCTCCCCCTCTCCACCCTGACGAAGGCCACCAGCCGTGCAAGCAGCCGGCTGAAGTCGTACTTGTGCACCACCGGAAGCAGCTCATACACGCCGCTCAGCGAGAGGGCAGGAGGCTCGCGCAGCTGGTGGAGGTCGGCCATGATATATGTCCACGAGCCGAGGCTGCCGTCCACCTGGGGGAGAAGATGCAACGCAGAGAGGAAGTAAGTACGAGACCTGGCGACAGTGATAGCGGCGCTCTTAGCCACTCAAAGCATACGCAGCTCACCGGGATCGGGGCACTGCCATTCATGTCCTCCAGGGCACCTCGGAAGAAGGGCGAGGCCAGCTGGAGGAGGTTGCGGAATGCGGGGACCTCCGCGCCACACGGAAGCTGCAGAGCCATGTCGCAGGGCACGCCACCTGTGGCATGCACCACACCGTGCACATGCGTGAGCACGGCATGCTTGGTCATCGCTATCGCAGCATAGCGGGGGGGACTGGTGCATCACCTGTGTCGATCTGTAGCCGCTCCTCGCGCTCCACGGTGACGTCGACCTTCAGCACCAGCGTGTCGTTGACGAGCCAGCCGGCCGCCGCGTCCCTCAGAGCAGACGCCTCGATGAAATTGTAATCCCCGGCCTGAGAGTGAAACCAGTCAAACTTTTGCGTGCCTTCTACGTGTCTCGCCGTTGCAAGGCAGAGCAGAGGACGAGCGTCAGAGAGGGCGCAAGACCTCCAATGCGGCCACAGGAGATTTCTTCGACTCCACTGCGACTTACCAATTGAGTGCGACCTGCTGGCTTCCGTCTGGTTCACCAGTGTCAGCTTGTACTCAACGATCGGCTCCCACATGTAGTTTTGTGGCTGCAAGTGGACCGACAGGTGGTTGCCTACGCCTGTGAACATTGGGCATCCATCAGGATACACCTCCAGCCACCTGCAACCATGCGTGGTGGGTGGGCTCACCACCACGGAGTGCACTAAGCAGGGGCGTTGTGGGGAGGCATGCCGCATGCCTGCCACCACGCGTACCACGCGTGCCACGCGTGGCGAAGCCCACCCACCACGTGCAGATGCCCGCCTCGAAGCTACCAGACCTCAGTCTCACACCACTTGGTAGCGTGCTGAAGTTCTCGATGCGCCACTGCAGCAGCGTGTGGGCGTGTGTCAGCAGATTGAGGCAGCTGCTGCAGCGGGCGGGCACGCATGGGCCGCTTCCGGATCCCCCATGCATCGGCGCATGGCGGTGTGCACGCGCACGACCGCCCTCTAGATGCACATGCTAACATATTGCATGGCCGCGCATGCATAAATGTCTGTCTTTCACGAGCTGTGTGCCAGCTCAATCACGCCTGGCGCAGCCTGCCAGCGCGAGCTCCCGCGCGCACCGTGAACGAGGTCGACCAGGCGTCCAACGTCTCGGCAGCTGCCAGACACGGTCGTCATCGCTATCACGACCTTGTGTGCTGCGAACACGCGTCCATGCAGTTTTACCTTCCACGCCCACCCGCGCCTCCCCACCTTCAGTGGTCACACTCTGTGGACCGGCAACTGAACACCCGCGCTGTTCCACCGAAGCGCATTTGCCGGTACCACGTAATTTTCCGTTCATCGCATTAGAGGAACAACGATCCAAGGCCACGGTGCCAAACCCCGCTCCGCCAACACTACTAAAGTTCTTCGCGGAGCCTCCGTGTGCTTGGCTTCGCATGCTGTGGATATGATCACAGAAGGCATTCAGTTGCACCCAGCTTGCTAGGGGCGCGGCGCGGCGCTTCGACGCACCCTCCGGAGCGCGTCCTGTTGCGTGTGAGCCGCGCCAGCACTGAACCTCGTGCCGACGTCTGGCGCCGATCAGCAGCGGGATAACAGTTCGAGCGCTGTTATGCCGCATGAGGGGGGGCCCGAGGCAGCGCCAGGCGGGTGGGGGGAGGCACAGGTGCTCATGCAGGACAGTCCCCATGGAGCGTCGCTCCTCAGTGCCCCCGCCCCGCCGCCGCTGCACAGCCGTGGCAGTAGCATGATGGTAGCAGGGGGCGTAAGGGAGGATGCCTATGCAGCCCTGGGCAGCAGCAGCAGCAACAGGAGCAGCAACGTGAGCATAAGCGCGGGCGACAGAACCGGCGCACACAGCGGCAGCGGCGCACGCTGTGCCCTCCTGTCTTCGCCACCGGACTCGCCGATGATGGGTGGGCTGCCCCCGCCAGATCTGCTGCACAAGGCGTCGCTGGGCGTCTCGGTGAGCGGCATGTCCCTCACGGGGCCAGGCTCCAGAAGCGAGGGGCGCTTTGGGAGCACCGCCTCGCCGCCTGCGTCCCCATGGCACGCCCAGCTATGGAACGTCGGCAGCATCAGCAGCAGCCGCGCGCACACGCCCAACACGCGCTCCCAAAGCATGATGCATGTGGAGGAGGAGCGAGGGCTGCCCACGTGGTGGCCCAGCTCGCCGCGCGTGCACCCGCTGCTCCCGCTGCCGATGATACCAACGGTGGGTGGGTGTGTCACCAGGGCTGCCTCGCGGTAGGCCGACGGCATGGATGGGAAGGGGCTCTGCAAGTGTGTGCGTGCGTGTGCATGTTGGAAAGTGGGCGCGTGTGTGTGCGTGTGACACCAGCGCTGCGTCCCGGTAGTCCGGCGGTGCAGGTGTGTCGTGGCCGTGATGCCTGCGTGTGCCTGCATGCTGGCATGCATGTCGGCCTGTGTAGTTTGGCACGTGGTTGGTGTGTGGTCGATTTTACAGTCCGTCGGACGCCCTTGATGGCGCGTTAGACCCCAGGAAAGAGGCCGGTGTGTGTGTTTCCGATGAGGCAGCGCTCACACGAGCAATGCCAATGAATGACCGCATTGCCCTGGGGGGAGGGCAGGCAGCGCAGGAGAGGAGGCTTTGTGCTTTGTGCCGTATGTGCGGCTCCGCAGGACCGCGTCTCCACCCCCAGGCGCCTCAGCACGCCAACCTGCACACGCCAACACACACGCCAACACGCACACACACGCAGGCACCACAGCCGCTCTACATCCATGCCGCCAGCCTACCGGGAGGCAGCACTGGTGCCCCCCCCCCGCCCAACACACATGCACACGCACACGCACACACACATGATGATGGATTTTACAGTCGTGTGTGACGAGCCTACCGGCTAGCGTATTCGACCTTGCTCGGCCTATAACGCCCGAGCGCTACAGACGGGTGGCTGGCTACTGGTGGTGGGGGGCTAGTGGGTCGGGGCTGGACCTAGACAGGGCACTCGGCCCCCAGATCTGACTCCCTCCCGTACACATACAAACACACACACACACACACACACACACACACACATGCCCCCCCACACACACACGCACGCCTCCCAACACACACAGGCAGGCGCACGCGCACATACGCTTCCTAACACGCACACGCATACACACACACACACACACTTCCCTACACACACACGCACACGCACACGCACACGCTCACAGGCACCAGAGCCGCCCCACGCCCGCGCTACCGGCGGCGGCGGCGGTGGCGGCATCATCGCGCAGCGCCGTCGTCTGACAGCGTTTGGCCCCGCACCCGACACGCGCGCGTCCCCCGAGGACGCGCGCCTGAGCGGCCACCCCGGGGGCCTCCGCGCACGCGCGAGCGGCGTCGGGTCGGCGTCGTTCAGTGCGCTGCTGGGAGGGCTGGTGGGCTCGCCTGGCAGCATGGAGAGATCCGGGCCGTCGCCGCCTGGCAGGGGTGCGGCCCTTCTGCCTGGACTGCCGTCGATGGGTGCAACGGCGGGTCTGAGGCTGGGGTCGATGTCGCGCGTCAGCGGCGCAGCGGCGTCGGGGGCGATGCGCGCGGCCTCGTTTGGGAGGGCAGGTGCGTGTTTGGTTATGGTGGAGGCTCTCTCTCACTGCCTCTCTTTCTCTCTCTCTTTCTTTTTCTCTCTATCTCTCTCTCTCTCTTTCTTGCTATTTTTCTCTCCCTCTCTCCCTCTCTCCCTCTCTCTGCTTAATTCCCCCTTTCTCTCTTTCACATAAACGCCAATCCCTTCTCACTCTCCCCCTGGTATTATGCACAGGCACTGGAGGTGGTGGTGCCCGTGATCTCCCTCTCTCTTCCTCCCTCTCCCTCTCTCTCTCTCTCTCTCTCTCTCTCTCTCTCACCCCATCTATCGCTTCTCACTCTCTAATTTGCATGCAGGCGCTGGGGGGGGGGGGGCGGTGCCCGTCCTCTCTCTCTCTCTCTCTCTATGTATATATATATATCTTTCTCTTTCTCTCTCTCTCTGTCTCTAGCTCTGTCTCTCTTGCTCTCTCTCTCTGTGTCTCTCTCACCCCATCTACATCTTCTCCCTCTGGTTTGTAGGCGCTGGCGGCGGTGCGCCTGACGGCGCCCACCCTGTTGGCGTGGGTGTGGACGCGACGCAGGGAGGAAGCTGGCGGATCAAGGTGTACAAGGTCATCAGCCACAGGTGTGTGGATGTGTGGATGTGTGGATGTGGATGTGGGAGGGGGGCGTTTGTCTGTCGTTTTGAGCGGTGGCCCGTAAACGCAAACTTCAAACCCTGAAACCCCTAAACCCAAAAGCATGACCCCGAACCTTGAACACCACGCCCAGCTTATCCTGCTCACCCTCTACATCATGCCTCCATCTTCAAGAGCGGGTGCATGGCAGCCACCGGCCTACCGCTTTGCCTTGCCGATTAAATAATACCGAGGTCAATTTCTGAAAAATGTCGCCGATGAAAGAAAAATGCCAAAGTGACGTCAAAACCGGAAAAAAGAAAAGACATTCAAATTAGAAATAATTACTCAACAATTAAGTACTCACTTTATAAAAGTGGCGGCAAGGTAACGGTATACATCTCACCGCATTCTCACTACTTTCTGACTCGGATCTCACTCTGATCTCACTCTGATCTCTGTGCGGCAGGTACTTCTACGCCCTGCTCGTCCTCTCTCCGTCTTCAAGAGAGGGTGCATGGCAGTTACAGTTACAGTTACATCGGCTTTCCAGCAAAGACTACCATGGCAGTCTGACTGTCAATCTCACTACTCTGTGACTCCAATCTCACTCTGATCTCACTGGGATCTCTCGTTCTGTGTATGACAGGTACTTCTACGCCCTGCTCGTCCTCCTCACCCTCTACATCATCTTCATCGACGACCTCAAGCGGGCGTGCATCCCTCCGAGTGTGGACCTCCCGCTCGAGATCATCACGACCGTCATTGTGGTCTTCTTCGTGTCGGAGATGGGTGAGTTAAAACCTTGCTTTCACTTCACACACATCTCCAATACCTCCCACACACTCGAAGTGTGAACCTCCTGCTTGATGTCACCACCACCCTTGTGCACACCCTTGTGCAGTCGTGGGAACCCCTGCTGCGGCCAGGCTACTTCCTCGGATTCGGTGTATCTAGACCATTTTGTTTGCATGGCGCACCCCACACCTCCCCCACACACCTCCCACACCCCACACCTCCCACACCCCGTACCGCCCACACCCCACACCCTGCAGTCGTGGGGTCCCTGCTGCGGCCAGGGTACTTCCTCGGATTCTACTTCTGGATCGATGCCATCGCCACTGCCAGCCTGGCATTCGAGGTGTGTGTGCGCGCGGGTTTCTGTGTGCATGTGTTTGTGGATGTGTGCGCGTCATTCTGGCGGGGGAGCTAGGAGGCAGTTGTGATGGCTCTGCATGGAGCCGGCTCTGCATGCAACGGCGCTGCAGCTGCGTGGTGGCTCTGCATCGCTCTGCATGGCTATGCATGTCGGTGTCTCTGCATGGCGGTGTCACTGCATGGCTCTGCGTGAAATGGCTCTGCGTGGCGCTGCATGTCGGTGTCTATGCGTGGCTTTGCCTGGCGACAGCTCTGCATGGCTCTGCATGGCGCTGACTCTGCATGTGATGTCTCCGCATGGCTCTGCATGGCACTGCATGGCGGTGTCTCTGGGCGCGTCCTTGCTTGAAATGGCGCTGCGTGGCGGTGTCGCTGCGTGGCTCTGCATGACGTTCACTCTGGGCGTGTCCTTGCTTGAAATGGCGCTGCATGTGATGGCGCTGCATGGCGCTGCGGGACGGTGTCTCTGCGTGGCTGAATGGCGGCGTCTCTGCCTGGCGGTGGCTCTGCATGGGTCTGCATGGCGCTGTCTCTGGGCGCGTCCCTTCTTGAGATGGCTCTGCATGCCTCTGCATTTTATGGCGCTGCATGACGCTGCATTGCAGTGTCTTGCGTGTCTTTTCCTGGCGACACCCCTTGGAGAACAGGGTTAGATGAGAGCCGTATTTCACCCAACCCTTTCTAATAGGGATTGGAAGGGATCATATATACATCTTTAACCCCAAAACCCCGAAACCAACCACAGGTGCCCAGCGTCAACACGACCATTCTGTCGATTGGGAGCTACGGACTGTACCCTTCGGTCACATACGAGGTGTGTCAAGGGGTTAACGGTTTGGGGGGCAGGTTTTAGTTGTTTGAAGCCTCTGGGGTGTAGGGTTTAGGTTCTTGGTTCTAGGGTGCAGGGTTCAGTTTTTTTGGTACAACTAGACAAAACCACTGCACATGACCATCTTAGCGATTGGGAGCTACGGACTGTAACCTTCGGTCACCTACCAGGTGTGTAGGTGTGGGCTGTGGGGTGTCGGGGTAGGGAGGGGGGGCACACACACACACACACACACACACATCCCCCCTCGCACACACAAAAACACAGGGCGACTTCGTCAATGAGGAGCCGGTGGCCTGCTGTTCATCTTTGGAACATACACACACACATACACACACACACACACACAAACACACATGCCCCCCTCCCTCACCAGGGCGACTTCGTCAATGAGGCCGGTGATCTGCTCTTCATCTTCGGAAAGACCGCTCGCCTCGCAAAGGTCTTCCGACTCATGCGCCTGCTCCGGCTGTTCCAGCTGTACCGGCAGGCGGTGCAGAGGCGGCAATGGAAGCAGGTGTGTGTGTGTGTGTGTGTGTGTGTCGACGTCGACCTCTCCAAGGCTTTTGACCGAGTCAACCACACCGCCCTCTGGCACACGCTCCTCCGTCGAGGCGTACACCCCGACCTCCTCTCCCGCCTCGAGAGCCTCTACTCTGGTGCCACCGCCAGAGTCCGTGTAGGCGGCGCCTACTCTGCCTCCTTTCCACTCGAAGCTGGAGTCAAGCAAGGCTGCCCCCTCTCCCCCCTCCTCTTCAACATCTTCATTGACACCGTCATCCGATCCCTGATAGCCCAGCTCCCCAACGCAGGCATCCAAATCGGCTACGTGGTGAACGGCACTCTCCACACACCCCTCCCACGCCACGGTTTCGACTCTACCCTACTCCCCCTCCTCCTCTACGCGGACGACATAGCTCTGATGGCACTCGACATCGATGCCCTCAAAGACATGCTCGCCCGCCTCGACCAGATCTGCTCCGACCTCGCACTCGAGATCAACTACGCCAAGACCGTGCACCAAACCCTGGGTCACCCGTCTGCCCACACCGACACCCCAGCACCGATCTCCATCCCTTCCACTTCCTCCTCTAACCCCCACCTCGTCCACCCCACAGACAAGTTCAAATACCTCGGCAGTATTTATTCCACACCCGCAGCCCCCTCCCCCTCCGATGCACACCCTGTCTCCCACTCAGACGCCGGGATACTCGATGCCGAGATGTCACGCCGCATTGGCTCTGCCTGGTTTGCCTACAAACGCCTTACCCTACGGTTCTGGGACGCCCCTCCTGAAGTCATCTCTGACTCTACTAAGATCCGTCTGTACAATGCCTATGTTGTTTCCGCACTCCTTTATGGATGCCAAGCATGGACACTGAACAAAGCCCACATCCACCGCCTCGAGGTTACTCACAACCGATTCCTACGCCGCCTTAAGCGGATCCCCCACAACCTTTCCCCTTCCTCCCCTCACACCTCCACCATCGAGATGCACGCCAAGGACCCACCCACAGCGCCCATCATCGACACCATCAACAAACACCGAGCTGCGTTCATCGGTCCCCTCATCCGCCACCTCCCCCCCTCTCCATCTCCTCAGCCCCTCCACCTCCCCACCCCAGCCCCGCCATCTTCCCCTCCCCTCCCCCTCCCCAGCCCCTTCACCCTCCACACCCCATCTTCCCAGCCACCGCCGCACTTTTCATGTGCCGTCGACCGGACGCGGATGGCCTCCACGCGGGAGGGGCCATCACGTCGTACCGGCAAAATGCAGGTGACATTTTCACATCCCAACGGTTTCGAGACGCCGTCAAGAATCGCTTTGACCAGTTCAAACGAGAGCGAGCCAAGTACGCAGAGCTCACGCGCATCCTCGAAAACCGAGTCCCACCCGGATGGCTCACCCTAGCGAGATTTCCACAGCTGTGGGAGTCCATATGCGGCGATCTGATTAAGGCGGGATAGAGGTTGCGACCACCACACAGCCTCAGAGAGAGTGAGAGTGATCACAGTCAGTTTAGTCAGCGTACAACACAGCGTACTTAGATGCAGTGCCTCAGAGGCAGCCCCCCCGCAGCAGAGTGGCATTATATCCCCTCATAGCGACGAGTGGTCTCCCGCTATTGACAGACGCCCTTTCGCCGACCTCTGGAACGATATCGCCGTTATCTTTGTAACAATCTGGAATGGAATGTGTGTGTGTGTGTGTGTGTGTGCGTGTGCCATGTGTGCCCAATATTGACCTCGATAGATAGCTCATGTCGCAGCGCTTCCAATGCACATCGAATCGTCTAAATCCATGCGGTGGCTGTGGAGGACGTTTGCAATGTTTGGGGGGGGGAAGAGGGGGGCTGCTGCGCCTGCTGCGGCTGTTCCAGCTGTACCGGCAGGCGGTGCAGAGGCGGCAATGGAAGCAGGTGTGTGTGTGCTCATCATTGACCTCAATAGAAAGCTCATGTCGCAGCGTATCCAATGCATGTCAAATCGTCAAAATCCATGCAGTGGTTTCGGAGGAGTGGCCGTTTGCAGTGTTTTTGGGGGGGGGGGGGCGCTGCTGCGCCTGCTGCTGCTGTTCCAGCTGCACAGACAGCCGGTGCAGAGGTGCCAGTGGTTTCAGGTGCTGTGCATGCCATGAGCTTTCCGACGCATGTTGAATCGTCGAATCCATGCCAGGGCGGATTGGTTTGGGAGAAGTAGCCGTTTCAAGTGTTTGGCAGGGGGGGCTGCTACGCCTGCTGCTGCTGTTCCAGCTGCACAGACAGCCGGTGCAGAGGTGCCAGTGGATGCAGGTGCTGCGCTCGCCGCATGCCATGAGCTGCCCAACGCAAGTCAAATCGTTCAAATCCATGGAGTGGTTTGGTAGCTGTGTGTGTGTATGTTGGGGGGGGGGGGCTGCTGCGCCTGCTGTGGCTGTTCCAGCTGCACAGACGGGCGGTGCAGAGGCGGCAGTGGAAGCAGCACCCGCATGCTGCATTGCAATTGTGTATGTATGTCTGTGTTTGTGTGTGTGTGCGTGTGTGTGCGTGTGTGTGCGTCCGCGCGTGCGTGTGTGTGTGTGTGTGTGTGTGAGCGTGCGTGCGTGTGTGTGTTTGTGTGTGTGTGTGCGTGTTGTATGGGTGCGCCTGCTGCGCCTGCTGCTTGATTCAGCGGTGCAGAGACGGCAGTTGAAGCTGGTGCTGCGTGATGTTGAACACAATCAGCCTGAGCCATAGATAGACCCTTATACACCCCAAACCTGGCCACTCAACCCTGACCACCAACACACTAAGGGTTTAGGGTTTTAGGGTTTAGGGTTGGGGTTTAGGTTAGAGTTTAGGTTCTAAACCCCAAAACCCAGCCCTCTCCACAACTCTGTCCATGTGGTTAAAGACTCCACGCTCGGCCTCGTTACAATGAACCTGCCACGCCCATGCCCACCCCCTAGAACAACCTGACACCCTGTCTCCTTCCACATGCCCCCCCCTCCCTCTGTACCACAGGCCCTCCACGACTCAGGCAACGTGCTCGATGACTAAAAAACAACCCGCCCGAGCAAACAAGGGTTTAGGGTTTAGGGTTTAGGGTTTAGAAACAAGATACCTCACAGCCTCCCTCCTTCTGCATCTCCTGCCCCCCACCCCACGCCACACACACACGTACCCCCACCACGCCCCCAACCCCCGCCCCCCCTTATGTTCCACAGGCCCTCCATGACGCCGGCCACGTTGTTGAGGATTCAGCAACCATCCCAAGCAAACAGTATTGAAACAAGAGACCTAACAACCCTCCTCCCTCCTCCTGTCCTGCCCATCGCCCACATGCCCGCACACACACACAAAATGCACTCCTTCCCCTCCTGCTCTGTTCCATAGGCCCTCCACGATGCCGGCCACGTTGTCGAGGATTCGACAATCAGCCTCATTGAGATGGAGGTCGAGACGGAGCAGCGGAGCCGCGTGGGCGAGGCACTCGAGGGTGCGTGTGTGTATGTGTGCGTGTGCGCGTGTGTGTGTGTGTATGTGTGTGTGTTCTCCGTAATTTGTCTGATTAAGATGGAGGTCGAGACGGAGCAGCGGAGCCGCATGGGCGAGGCACTTGAGGGTGCTAGTGTGTATGTGTGCGTGTGTGTGTGTGTGTGTGTATGTGTGTGTGTGTGTGTTCTCCGTAATTCGTCTGATTAAGATGGAGGTCAAGATGGAGCAGCGGAGCCGCGTGGGCGAGGCACTTGAGGGTGCGTGCGTGTGTGTATGTTTCTGTGTGCGTGTGTGTGTGTATGTGTGTGTGTGTGTGTGTGTGTATGTGTGTGTGTGTGTATGTGTGTGTGTGGAATCGGTCTGATTGAGATGGAGGTTGAGACGGAGCAGCGGAGCCGCGTGGTCGAGGCACTCGAGGGTGTGTGTGTGTGTGTGTGCGTGTGTGCGTGTGCGTGTGCGTGTGCGTGTGCGTGTGCGTGTGCGTGCATGTGTGTGTGCGTGCATGTGTGTGTGCGTGTGTATGTGTGCATGTGTGTGTGTGACTAGACCCTGAACCCTATAACCCGCTTTCCTAGTCACAAAACTTCCTCCAACCTCCTCCAACCTCCATGCAGAGCTTACCGTGCGCCGCGTCGCCATCGGCGTCCTGCTCATGATCCTGCTGCTCCCTGGCTTCTACGTCGAGTGCGGGG
>VFSX01000553.1:62150-82150 GCA_016618255.1 Chlamydomonas sp. UWO 241 | reverse complement strand
ACACACACACATACACACACGCACACAAGCGTGCACACGCACACACGTGTGCACACACATGAACGCTCTCACACACCCACACCCACACCCACACCCACACTCACACAATCAGACCCCCCCCCCCCACACCCACACACCACACCCACACACCCACACACACACACACATGCACCCACACCCACGCCGACACCCACACCCACGCCCACGCCCACACCCACACACCCACACCGACACCAGGTGGGCCTCCACGCGCTCACGCACGCCCGCGGACGCCAGCGGCGGTGCGCCCGGCGGAGCAGGCGGCAGCGGCGCGCCGTGGCGCGTGCGCTGGCAGATGGTTCGCCGCGCCGTGGCGCGCGCGCTGCGAGGCGCGCGCAAGGCGGTGGGGCGTGCGGCGCGCGGTGCCGCGCGGCGCCTGACGTTTGTTTGGAACTATTTCTGGAACGGTGTGGAGGAGGGCAAGGGCAAGGAGGGAGGCGTGGTTGGGAGCAACGAGACGTACGTGCTCGAGGACTCTATCCAAAAGTGAGTGGCGTGGTCAGGGGACACGCAACGCCCACACACCCTAAGTAATTTGTGCAGGATTTCGAATTCAATGTGAACACCAGGTAATTGCGCCTGCAAGATCGGCCACCTGCTCGCCATGAGCTTCGGCGATGCAGGCGCGCAGATCACCAGACTTCACAACACCCAGGGGACGAAGCACCCACACACACCCATCATGTGGCACATTGAACAACGCCCCACATTAACCATGCTGTCGCCGCTGAATTTTGCCCGGCAGGATCGGCCACCTGCTCACCATCAGCTTCGGCGACGCAGACGCGCTGGCCATCAGAACTCAGACCTCAGAACAATCATCAGGGGACACAGACACACGCACTCCCATGAATTGCTGCATGCAACGAAGTTCACAAAATTAGTGGCACCAACTCAGGAGAACTCCTACTGCGCCAGCAGGGTAGGCCACCTGCTCGCCATCAGCTTCGGCGATGCGGGCGCGCAGATCACCAGACTTCACAACAACCAGGAGACGAAGCACCCACACGCACCCATCATGTGGCACGTTGAACAATGCCTCACAATTTGACCATGCCGACGCCGCTTATTTGTGCCCTCCAGGATCGGCCACCTGCTCGCCATCAGCTTCGGCGATGCGGGCGCGCAGATCATTGCGGAAAACATGCGCTCGCGCGGCGACCTCAACCCCATGCTTCCCGGTCGCAAGGTGTGCGGGGGGGGGGAGGGGAGGGGGGGGGAGGGGGTAAGGGAGGGGTGGCGAGGAGTTTCGATCTGCTGTTTTGCGTCTTCTGGGGGTGGGAGCGTTGATGGAAACATGCGCGCGCGGCGACCTCAACCCGATCCTTCTGGGACGAAAGATGTGTTTATATATTGAAAGTGGTGGTGCTATTGGTGCTGCCGCCGCTGCCGCTGCCGCTGCCGCTGCCGCTGCCGCCGCCGCTGCCGGTGTCCCCGACTGCAGCACCCATCATCATCAGGGACGATTTAAACCCACCCCTCCCAACCTGTCCTCTCTTGCAACCTGTCCTATCTTGCACCTGTGCCGTCTTGCACCGGTCCTATCTTGCACCTGTTCAACCTATCCCTTCCAACATGTCCTCTCTTGTACCCCCCCCCAGGTGCTTGCTGTGTTTGGCACCTGTTCAACCTACCCCTTCCGACTGTCCTCTCTTGCACCACCACCCCCACCCCACCCCCAGGTGCTTGCCGTGTTTGGTTTCTGCGACATCCGCCAGTTCACAGACACAACCGAGGTCCTGCAGGTGGGTGGTATCGCACATTTACCACACATACGCTCGCTGTCGTACGGGTTTGGGGTTTAGGGTCTAGCCAGCCAGAGCATGGAGGGGAAAATGGCCGTGTTTGGTTTCTGCGACATCCGCCAGCTTACAGACACGACCGAGGTCCTCCACGTGGGGCCGTTGCTGTTAACTATCGTTCATTATTATTATTTATACTCACGAGGTCTCACGCCCTGGGGTCCTTTGGGCGCGTTTACAGACTGTAAAACCTGTGGGTGCTGTGTGGGCGGACATCAGTTTTAAGAGTGGCTGCCCCCCCTTCCCGATCCCTGTGGGGAGAGCTGACCTGCCTCATCAGAGAACTTCCATACTTCTTCACACCTCCATACACCTCCACACACCTCCCCAAACCTCCCCACACCTCCCCGCAGAGGAGGTCGTGGAATATGTCAACTCCATCAATCTGGTTGTGCTTGATTCCACACGCCCCCAAACCTCCCCAAACCTCCCCGCAGGAGATCATGGAGTACGTCAACTCCATCGCTCAAATTGTGTACGCTTCCACACTTCTCCACACCTCCCCACACCTCTCCACATTCCCCACACCTACCCACACCTCGCAGGAGGAGGTCATGGAGTACGTCAACTCGATCGCTCTGATCGTGCACGCGTCGGTCGCGCGGCATGGCGGGGCTGCCAACAAGAACATCGGCGATGCCTTCCTGCTGGTGAGGCTTGCTCTAGAGCTTGATTGCATCATACAAGATTGATTATATCTGGTGCCTTGCGCGTGTAAGTCGCACACCCTGGGAAAAGCAGCAAGCACGAACAGTCTGTGATTTTCTTTTCAGGATTTCCAATTAATTATTCCACAGCTGGATTTTGCTTTGACCTTGTTGATCGTTGACGTCACGTTGACCATGTGTCCTCATTTATATGTCATTTGAAAGCTCTTGATACGACTTATCTGGCGCGCTCGTCAGACTAACAATCGACTGAATGGGTCGAGCTGTATTGAAGGTCAAAGTGCAGCAAGAATACAGCCAAATGGCTGCGGACAGTCGAAAAGGAAATCAGTGCGAACAGTGCACCTTCAAACTCTGTGTCCCTCCGCCCTGGCACCCGCAGGTCTGGAAGTTCCCGGTAGGCTTCGAGGAGGAGGACATCCTGCAGCTACCGAGCAACGTGCACCCGCAGCGTGCCGCTGCCGCTCTGATGCCACCGCCTCTGGGGCCTGCTGACAAGCCGGCTGGCGACGGCTCTGATGCGAGCGGCAGCGGCAGCGCTGGCGACGACAGCAGGCGGGGCAGCGGCGGCAGCTCGTGCAGCCCGGAGGTGGCGGAGCTGCCTGGCGGCGTGCCGCGCGGCAGCAGGAGCAGCAGCATCGGCAGCGGGGACGGTGCCCTGCCTGGCGTGGCCACACGCGCAGGCGCTGACCTGCTGGGTCGGGGCCGCCCAGTGGCGGAGGCTCTGTTGGAGGGAGAGGAGGTGCTGCAAGAGGGAGCTGCGGCCGCTGGCGCTGCTGACGCTGCTGTTGCTGCTGCCGTTGCTGCTGCTGCTGCAGTTGCTGCTGCATCTGCTCCTGCCGCTGCTCCGTACTCACAGTTCCATGGCGACAGCAGCAGCAGCGTCATCAGTTTGGAAGGTCACCATCGCGGACTCACAACTGCAATCTCTGCATACGCCGAAAGGCTCGCAGCGGCCGCGCCGGCAGACTTTTCCGCTGCTGCTGGCGCTGCTGCTTATGCTGCTTCTGGCGCGACTGCTGGCTCTGCTGCTGGTGCTGCTGCTGGCGCTGCTGCTGATGATGCTTTTGGCGCTGGTGACGATGGCACAGGCATGGGTGCTGCGATGCAACAGGTGCAGCCCGAGCAGCTGGAGCAGCTTGTGCAGGAGCTGGTTCAGCAGCAGCCGGCGCAGCAGGCGCAGCAGCAGTTGGTGCAGCAGGCGCAGCAGGCGCAGCAGGATCAGGAGGACGACTTGCTGCACGCTCCCCCGATGCAGCGCCGATTCGGCCGCATCCCGTCGCACGCCGGCGCCTCGCGTGGCCTCAGCCTGCCCGGGTCTAGCATCACAAAGTCTGGCAGGTGCGCTGCGCATGCGTGGCTGCGCATGCGTGCCGTGCCCATGCTCGAGCGCCTGCTCACATATGGATCGCCAGCTGGGTCGATGGCCAGCCGTGCCGTCAGATGGGTGCACTTTGCTGACGACCCACGACCGCCCCTATCCGCAGGTCACGCGTGGTGCCCATGCTCAAGCGCCTGCTGACATCCGGATCCCCAGCTAGGTCGGTGGCCGGACGCACCGGCAGCACCGCCAGCGGCGGCGGCTCATTCCTGGCGCACCAGCAGTCCAACCTGGGTGAGTGTGAAATTGTGCTGGTAGGCTGGCGGGCTGCGTGGTCTTTTGGGATCTCCTGGTAGATCCCCCCTAGACACCTGCACTCACGCCCCATGATGCAACGTGCAGGCGCCTCGCGCCCCACGCCGCTGCCATCAGTGAACGAGGAATCTGCGGGCGAGGCTGCGGTGGCCGCCTCGATCGCTGCGTCGTGGAGGCTGGGCCAGGCCGCGCAGGCGACTGCAAGCCAGGGGGGCAACTCCTTTGAGGGTGAGTGCATGGGGGTTGAATGGATGGGAGGTTGGTTATAGGCAATGCATGCTGGGCCAGGCCGCGCAGGCCAACAGCGCCAGTTATGAGGGTGACTCCTTTGAGGGTGCATGGGGGGTGTACCTGGGTGGGTGCATGCTAGGCCAGGCCGCGCAGGCCGGCAGCGCGAGCCAGGGGGGGCCCTTTTGACGGGGGTTTTAGATAGGGCTTGACTTGATGGGCGGCTGGTAATTGGAACTGGAGAATGGGCCAGGGCACACTGTCCGCGTAGGCCACTTCAAGCCAGGGGGAGGCTCCTTTGAGGGTGAGCGCGTGGGGGGTTGACTTGATGGGAGACTGGGCCAGGCCGCGCAGGCCACTGCAAGCCAGGGGGGTCGACTCCTTTGAAGGTAAGTGCGTGGGGATGTGCAGTAAGTTGACTTGATGGGAGGTTGGCAATTGGCAATGGAGGCTGGCTCAGGCCGCGCAGGCCACTGCAAGCCGAGGAGATGACTCCGTTCAGGGTGAGTGTGCACCCAGCCTGACCAGACGTGTGCTTGGCAATTGGCAATGCAATCGCGCAGGCGGCCTCCATTCGTGACATGATTCACAAACTGACCCTCTCATGGCGTGCACCCCCATGCCTGAAGCTGCAAGCATCAGCCGGGTAGCCTCTGCAGCCACGTTAACCCTCAACTCTCAACCCTCAACCCCAACCCCACCTCACGCCACAGGCCGGGCAGATTCCGCGTCATTTGTGGCAGGCACGACGGGTGCATCAGCAGGACAGGTGCCGTGGCCGGCCGAATCGCGTGATGCCAGCTTCATGTCCGCTCAGAAGGTGCTTGGGAAAGTGTAGGGATGGGTGTGGGTAGAAGTGTGGGGGTGCAGCAGCAGGGCAGGCACCGTGGGCGGCCGACTCGCGTGACACCAGCTTCATGTCCGCTCAGAAGGTGCGGGGGAAAGTGTGGGAATGGTTGTGGGTAGAAGTGTGGGGGTGCAGCAGCAGGGCAGGTGCCGTGGCCGGCCGAATCGCGTGACACAAGCTTCATGTCCGCTCAGAAGGTGGGGGGGCAAGTGTGGGAATGTAGGTGTGGGGAGAAGTGTGGGGAGAAGTGTGGGGGTGCAGCAGCAGGGCAGGCGCCGTGGGTGGCCGAATCGCGTGACGCCAGCTTCATGTCTGCTCAGAAGGTGGGGGGGCAAGTGTGGGAATGGGTTTGAGGAGAAGTGTGGGGGTGCAGCAGCAGGGCAGGTGCCTTGGGTGGCAGACTCGCGTGACGCCAGCTTCGTGTCCGCTCAGAAGGTGGGGAGGCAAATGTGGAGAGTAAGGTGTGGGGATAGGTGTGGGCGGCCGACTCGCATGAGGGCAAATTCCACTCGGCTCACGAGTTGTGGAGACATGCGCACACACATACACGCACGCACAAGCACACGCACACACACACACCACACACCACACCACACACGCACATGCAGGGAGAAACTGCTGCACTGCGCGAACTGGTCATGCTGCGCGCCCCAGCAATGGAGGGCGCGTGCACCCGTTTGTTTCCGTTTTTCACACCACAACCCCACACCGCAGCCCCCCACACTAACCTTTCAACACTCCACACTCCATACCCACAGGGAGAGACTGCTGCACTGCGCAAACTTGTCATGCTGCGCACCCAAGCCATGGAGGACGCGTGCGCGTCCCCGTTTCTTCCCTTTTCTTTCCACACCGCACCCCCACACCGCAGCCCCCCACACTAACCGTTCAACAATCCACACTCCATACACACAGGAGGGAGAGACAGCTGCACTGCGTGAACTGGTTATGCTGCGTGCCCCAGCAATAGAGAGCGCGTGCGCGCACCCGTTTGTTTCCGATTCTTTCCACACCGCGCCCCCACACCGCAGCCCCACACTAAGCGTTCAACACTCCACACTCCACACTCCACAGGGAGAGACAGCCGCGCTGCGCGAACTGGTCATGCTGCGCGCCCCAGCGATGGAGGGCGCGCGCGTGGCTGCGTTCTGCCGGGAGCAGAAGGCAGAGGCGATCCAGCTGGTGGCCGACAACGCGCTCGCATCGTTCATCGTCATCCAGGTAACCGAATGTAACCGCCGTCGACCGTCGACGGTCAACGGGCGTTGATCGGCTCTCCCGACAACAACAAAAAACGAAACAAAAGAACGGGCTCTCCCCCTCGCCTAAAACAAGCCTTCACCCATGCCTCCCAGCCACCCCACCTCGCTGCACACTTTGCTTAAACTCTAACCCTGAAATCCTGAACCCCTAAACTAAACCCTAAACCCTAAACCCTAAGCCCTACAACCTTAAGCAGACCCCCCTCACGCACACACCTACGCAATCCTGTCAGTTGGAGCTCTGCCCGTGTCTCCAGATGCGCCAACCGCTCCCAACCTCCCACCCTCCCTTGTACACGCCCTCCCCCAATCCTGACAGCCAACTGCCCCACCATACCCCTACTTCCTCCCTTGGCACCATGACCAAGTGGAGCTGAAGCGCTCCTCCGGCCTCTTCAGATACGCCAATTGTCCAGACCTTGCCCCCCCGCCCCCCCCCAGTCCCTCTCGACGTTTTTTTTACAGTTTTTACATGTACGCGCCCGGAGGACCCCGGGGCGTGAGTTAAGGCCTAGACTACACGTCTAGGGGAGCTCTACTAGTAGAGCCCGCAAGGCCACGCAGCGCGCCAGCCTACCAGTCCCTCTCGACGACCAACAACCTTCCAGCCTCCCTTGAACATGCCCTCCCAAAATTCTGCAAGCCGCCCACCCCTCACCCCTTCCTCCCCTACTCCATCGGCCCCTTCAATAGGTGGAGCTCAAGCGCTCAGCCCGCCTCTCCAGACACGCCAACCGCCCAGACCTTGCCCCCCCCCCACACACACACGCACGCACGCACACACACACACACACTCAATCCTCAGGTGGAGCTCAAGCGCTCCGCCCGCCTCTCCAAACACGCCGACCGCCCAGACCGAACACCACCACCCCTTCAACGCACCAACTGCCCCCAAACTCCCCCTCCCGTAACCACGCCCTTCCCAAATCCTGCCAGCCACCCACCCCTCACCCCTGCCTCCCTCCTCCCTTGGCCCCTTCAACAGGCGGAGCTCAAGCGCTCAGCCTGCGTCTCCAATAACGCCAACCACCCAGTCCCCCCCATCCCCTGAATCACCCTCTCTCCCATGCCATCCAGCCGCCCTGACCACGTCGCATTCTTTCCTCACACGCAGATACACGCACACACACGCACACGCACACGCACACACACACGCTCAACCCCCCCCACACACACACACACACTCCTCAGGTGGAGCTCAAGCGCTCCGCCCGCCTCTCCAGATACGCCAACCGCCCAGACCTCGCTGCACGCTTCGCGTCGGGCGGCGGCTTTCGCCTGGCCCTCGGATTCGGGCTGCACGTCGGGTGGGCGATTGAGGGCGCGATTGGGTCCGAGTTCAAGGTGTGTGTTTCGGTTTTAAACCTGTGGGGTTTCGGGTTTTAGCAAAGTAGGTCTGGTGGCGGCTTTTGCCTGGCCCACAGATTTGGGCTGCTTGTGGGGTGGGCGATCGAGGGCGCGATTGGGTCCGAGTTCAAGGTGCTGCATGCTGTGTGCTGCATTGTGCTGATCACTGCTGTGATTTACTGTCTCCCAGTGTCGATATGGTGCCTGGTGACATGGGGCCACCAAGCAGGCGTACACACACACACACACACACGCACACAAACACACGTGCACACGCACACAAACACACACACACACACACACACACACACATGCAGGTCGATTCCTCCTACCTCTCCCCCAACGTCAACATGGCGACAGCAGGGGCAAACACACACACTCACACACACACACACGCACACACACACACATACACACACACGCACACAGACACACACAGGTCGACACCTCATACCTGTCCCACAACGTCAACATGGCGGCTGCAGGGGACACAAACGCACACGCACACACACACACAAGCACACACACACACGAGCACAAGCACACAAAAACACACGCACAGGTTGATGCCTCCTACCTGTCCCCCAACGTCAACATGGCGGCGCGCCTCGAGGCAGCGACGAAGCAGTTCGACGTGTCACTGCTGCTGTCATCGCAGTTTGTGGCGTGCCTCTCTCCGTTTGTGCGAGCGCGCGTACGCCAGGTGTGTGTGTGTGTGTGTGTGTGTGTCACTGCTGCTGTCATCGCAGTTTGTGGCGTGCCTGTCTCAGTTTGTGCGCGCGTGTGTGCGCCAGGTGTGTGTGTGTGTGTGTGTGTCACTGCTGCTGTCATCGCAGTTTGTGGCGTGCCTCTCTCCGTTTGTGCAAGCGTGCATGAGCCAGGTGTGTGTGTGTGTGTGTGTGTGTCACTGCTGCTGTCATCGCAGTTTGTGACGTGCCTGTCTCATTTTGTGCGAGCGCGCGTGCGCCAGGTGTGTGTGTGTGCGAGTGTGTGTGTCACTGCTGCTGTCATCGCAGTTTGTGGCGTGCCTGTCTCCGTTTGTGCTAGCACGCGTGCCCCAGGTGTGTGTGTGTGTGTGTGTCACTGCTACTGTCCTCGCAGTTTGTGGCGTGCCTGTCTCAGTTTGTGCGCGCGTACGTGCGCCAGATGTGTGTGTATGTGTGTGTGTGTGTGTGTCACTGCTGCTGTCATCGCAGTTTTTGGCGTGCCTGTCTCAGTTTATGTTGCGCGTGTGCGCCAGGTGTGCGTGTGTGTGTGCGTGTGTGTGTGTGTGTGCGTGTGTCACTGCTGCTGTCATCGCAGTTTGTGGCATGCCTGTCTCAATTTGCGCGCGCGTGCGTGCGCCAGGTGTGTGTGTGTGTGTGTGCGTGTGTGCGTGTGTGTGTGTATGTGTGTGGTGTGTGCATGCCATTGTTGCTGCTGCTGCCATTGCACACACACACACACAAACACACACACAGATCGAGTGCGTCACCGTGAATTACACACACACACACATACACACACACACACAGATTGACTGCGTCACCGTGAATGGCACACACACACGCACACACACACACACACGCAAACACTCGCACGCACACACACACGCACACTCACACTTTCCACAGATTGACTGCGTCACCGTGAAGGGCAGCGACCAGCCGGTGGGAATCTTCACATACGACCTGGACCTATCAGCGGTGGAGGTAAGAATGGCAATGATGCTCCATGATGACGGATTCTACATTCGTTGCCCACGCATCAAGCAGGCATCGCATTAGGGAGGTGGATCTCTCCAACCTCCTCACCATTCTTCGCCCTCCATGCGTAATCCCCTGAGCCTGCGGCGCACCCCTTCGCTTTTCCTTTTTTGTATCCCCTTCCCGTCTCAATACACATACAGTCAGCTCGGTGTCCGGAGATTTTGGAAAGTACAAACCGCCCTTGCCATTTGCCCTCCATGCGCATCACCAAAGTTGTCTACCTTCTGCCTGCTGTGCAGGCCCTGCCGCCCAACACAGCACAGCGGGTTTGCCAACCCTCCGCCCTGCTTCCCGTTATTCCGCCTCCTGTTATAAATTGTGCCTCCCGTTGTCCGCTGTTCTCGTTCACATCATTCTGCTTCGATACGCATTGGTAGAGGAGCAATTTCCTCTTCCTGCTGGCCGCTGTGCAGGGGCTCCCGCCCAATGGACAGCACAGCGGGTTTTCCCACGCTGCTGCCTCCGCTCCTCTGGAGGACCAACTGCACACAGTTTACAGTTTACAGTTTACAGTTTACGGTTTACAGTTTGCAGTTTACAGTTTATAGTTAACAGTTTTCAGTGCGCACCCTTGGGGCGTGGGATTGAGGGTGCTGCCTGACGAGGCTAGCTACCGACTTCACGCATGCTGACGTGCCCATCGTCTCTTCTGTAGGTCCTTCCGCCCAACGCCGCCGCCGCCTCTGCCTCCTCTCCTCTCTATGACGCCGCCATCGCTGCATGCAGCGCCATCAGCACGCACTGATGCATATGCGCCTGTCATGCATGCGCGCCTTTGCACAGCGGGTTCGCCAACATTGCTGTCTCTGCTCCTCTCGATGACGACGCCGTCGCTGCATCGGATGCCATCAGCACACACTGACGTGTCCATTGTGCCCCTGCTGCAGGTGCTCCCGCCCAACGGACAGCACAGCGGGTTCGCCGCCGCAGCCGCCTCGGCTCCTCTCGACGATGCTGCCGTCGCTGCATCCGATGCCGAGCAGAGCGCGCGCATGTGGGCGGAATACGACGACGAGTGGGCGCAGTCTCCCGACCTGGCGTCCACTTGGGGCGCGGACCCGGGATTCCTGAGGGCGTTCAACGCGGGGTATGAGGTGCGTGCGTGTGCGTGTGTGGGCGTGTGCGCGTGTGCGTGTGCGCGTGCGCATGTGTGTTCGTGTGTGCGTGCGTGTATCAGGTGTGTGTGAACGTTTGTGTGCTTTTTGTGCGCGTGAGGATACGCGTATCAACTGGGGGTGTTGAGGGCGTTCGAGGTGGGGCAAGTGTGCATGGCGCGCATTCACACGCACATGTACACACACACGCGTTTGCGCATCACTTCTCTCTCTCTCTCCTATCTTTCTTTCTCACACATCACACACACACACACTCAGACATCACACACGCACACACACGCACACGTACACACACCGCACCACACACGCGCAGTCGTACCGCACTGGCAACTGGGCTGACGCGCGCGCGCGCCTGGAGCGCTGCATCTCTCGCGTGTGCGCTTCGACTGGCGAGGTGTTTGAGGACGGGCCATGCCGTGTGCTGCTGACATACATGGGCGGCCACGAATGGGTGGCGCCGGCTGTTTGGGGCGGCGTGCGCGCGCTCACTGAGAAGTGATGACGTGGTTTATGTATAAAGTACGCACCCTCGGCGAGCGGGATTCAGAGAGCTGCCTAGCTAGGCTATAGCGGGGCTGGCTACCACTCAAGAGGGATATGTGGGAGGGAGGATAGCCACGGGCGGTGCTGCGCGCTAATTGCCGCCGCGTGGTGATTATAGTTGCGTTGAGTTGAGTTGAGTTGAGGACGCCATGCGGCACCGATCTCGACGGGTTGATCGACGAGCGGAGGAGCTGGCGCCCGTCAATTCATGCTGGACATTGGTCAAGATGGCTGCCCGTGGAGGCAGGCTACCATCACGGCTTCAGCGGTGGCGACCGCCGAGGCAACACAGAGTAAATCCGCTTCACAAATCGCAGCGTTCGTCACCGCGCTCATCCTCGGGGTCGCTCGTCTGCCGGTGACTGGCGTTGGAAGGTCTTCAGGCAGCCTCCATGACAACTCTGTCGTCCATGCACCCCTGGAGGGTGGGACCTGGCCATGCATGAGGCATGGGGCGCCGGCTGAGCCCCATGCAAACGAGAGCTGGACAGCCATGCACTGCCAGGCGGGGACCGTTCCAGTCAGCGCCAGTCGGCTCTGCCGGCTTGACTGGCCACAAGGCCACTACTGTGACCTTGAGGAAGGTCCTCTCCTATATGCTCCTTGCCAGACATGTCTCTCAGAGACCGCTGTTTGGGGTAGTCTAGCCGGCGGGAGCGGTAGTCTATCGGCCGGGAGCCGGCGGCACTCTAGTACTTAAGTGTGCTGGAGTATCGGCGGGTGTTTCTAGCAGAAGAGTAGCCTGCTTAGCTGGAAACCCCGTGTTACTGTAACTGTTACTGAGTTGAGTTGCTGCACCATGAGGGTGTGCAGCCTTCGTGCGCAACTGAGGGCAGCTTCCCGCCGCACCCCCAGCTGCTCTCTTAAACAGGCATCAGTACAAACAGTCTGTCGGACGCCACTGTGACGGCGCATTCGGTCGAGTGTAGAGAAGTGATATGATGGATGTTACAGTCAGGGACACTTTAAAAGGCGTATAAGACCGTGCTCGGCGCGTATGGCCCGAGCACCTTCCTGAGATGGCTGGCTGTTGGTGGTAGGGAACCCCAACTCTGTAAAGAGCGTTGGCGCACCCCTAGGTCCCCTACCGCAGCGGCAGCAAACGCAAACGAAGTAGAGGTGGCGGTGGTCAAGACCACAAGTAGCCAGTGGCGCGCACAGCTGGTCTGAGCAGCGTCCGCAAATGACACTGACGCCAAGTGAATGAAAAGCAACGATGGCTCTCAACGTCTAATACGTTTGCCGGGTTGATAGGCTGTTGACAGGACGAACGCCACTGTAATGCCATGTTGGACCACAGTGGGGGAGACGACCATTGGCGACCAACCTGGTCATCATCAGCGCTTCATCCAAACGTTCGCCATGCTTTGCATCCACGGGCCAGCGTGGCAAACCTGCGACGGTCGTGTGCGGCACCGAGCCCGTTGGTTATCTGCGGGGATGGCAGTGTGCTGGAAAAGCAACCTCCTAGCAACGTCGGTGAATTGACGTTTACAGTTTACAGTTTACAGTACGCACCCTTGGGGCGTGGGATTGAGGGAGCTGCCTAACGAGGCTAGCTACCAGAATGAATTGATGCGTCTTGATTCCCGTTTGAACGCCGCTTTAATCAAGCTCCAACAAGTTTTGTTTTGAAAACACCAGGTTGAAAACCCTAAAGAAAACACCAAAAACGCGCAAAGTCTGGTAGGGCTGGCTCACAAGCTTAAGCGAGACGCCCACTCGTCGTGCGAACGGCATCGCGCGTGCTCATGCGCAGATGCACTGCCGGGAGATCCGAACAGAGCGTTGTATTGTCACTGATGTTGCCTCCGACTCAAGTTTCAAGGACAGGCAGACGCCCACGCTGCTGCACAGTGTTGGTTGCAGGTGCGTGTTGGGCGTGCGCGCGCGGCTGCTGATGGCGCTGCCGACGTTCCATAGCTGCGCTTGGCAGGGGGACGCAGGCGGGGTGGCGGCGCTGCCGAGACGCCCTTCGCTTCTGGAGCCCGCCCGCTCACCCGCCCGCCCGCTCACCCACCCGCCCGCTCACCCGCTCGCCCGCTCACGAGACGCCCAGCGACGCCTTGAGCGGCAGTGTTGGCGTTGGCAGCCCAATCATCATCGGCGAGTCCGGTGGCGGCACCACGTGCGCCGCCGCCGCTGTTTGCGCCGGTTCTGTTGCCGTGTACCAGCTGTCGCTCCGCCCGAGAGTGTGACACTGAAGGTTGGGAGGCGCGAAATGGAAAGGCATTTCCGCGTGTGTTGGCAGCACACAAGGTCGGAATAGCGATAACGACCGTGTCTGGCAGCGGCGGAGACGTGGACGCCTGGTCGACCTCGTTCACGGTGCGCGCGGGAGCTCGCGCTGGCAGGCTGCGCCAGGCGTGATTGAGCTGGCACACAGCTCGTGAAAGACAGACATTTATGCATGCGCGGCCATGCAATATGTTAGCATGTGCATCTAGAGGGCGGTCGTGCGCGTGCACACCGCCATGCGCCGATGCATGGGGGATCCGGAAGCGGCCCATGCGTGCCCGCCCGCCGCAGCAGCTGCTTCTACCTGCTGACACACGCCCACACGCTGCTGCAGTGGCGCATTGAGAACTTCAGCTCGCTACCAAGTGGTGTGAGACTGAGGTCTGGTAGCTTCGAGGCAGGCATCTGCACGTGGTGGGTGGGCCACTCGCAGGCATGCGGCATGCCTCCCCACGACGCCCCTGCTGAGTGCACTCCGTGGTGGTGAGCTCACCCACCACACATGATCGCAGGTGGCTGGAGGTGTATCCCGATGGATGCCCCATTTTCTGGGGCGTAGGCGACCACCTGTCGGTCCACCTGCAGCCACAGAACTACATGTGGGAGCCGATCGTTGAGTACAAGCTGACACTGGTGCACCAGACAGATTCCAGAAGGTCGCACTCGATTGGTGAGTCGCAGTGGATTCAAAGAAATCTCCTGTGGCCGCATTGGATATCTTGCGCCCTCTCTGACGCTCGTCCTCTGCTCTGCCTTGCAACGGCGAGACACGCAGAAGGCACGCAAAAGTTTGACTGGTTTCACTCTCAGGCCGGGGATTACAAGTTCATCAAGGCGTCTGCTCTGAGGGACGCGGCAGCCGGCTGGCTTGTCAACGACGCGCTGGTGCTGAAGGTCGACGTCACCGTGGGGCGCGAGGAGCGGTTACAGATCGACACAGGTGATGCACCAGTCCCCCCCACTGTGCTGCGATAGCGAGGGAAAAGCATGCCATGCTCACGCATGTGCACGGTGTGGTGCATGCCACAGGTGGCGTGCCCTGCGACATGGCTCTGCAGCTTCCGTGTGGCGCGGAGGTCCCCGCATTCCGCAACCTCCTCCAGCTGGCCTCGCCTTTCTTCCGAGGTGCCCTGGAGGACATGAATGGCAGTGCCCCGATCCCGGTGAGCTGCGTATGCTTTGAGTGGCTAAGAGCGCCGCTATCACTGTCGCCAGGTCTCGTACTTACTTCCTCTCTGCGTTGCATCTTCTCCCCCAGGTGGACGGCAGCCTCGGCTCGTGGACATATATCATGACCGACCTCCACCAGCTGCCCGAGCCTCCTGCCCTCTCGCTGAGCGGCGTGTATGAGCTGCTTCCGGTGGTGCACAAGTACGACTTCAGCCGGCTGCTTGCACGGCTGGTGGCCTTCATCAGGCTGCAGAGGGGGCGGTTGTTAGCAGACCCTGACCACTTCGAAACCTACGTGGTTAGGTGGCTCGCCCTCGCGGAGCGCCTTCAGCTAGACGAGCTGCACGAGCTGTGCCTCGGCAGGGTGAGGGAGATGACCAAGAAGCAGCTGCGGAGGGCCGTCAGCAGGGCAGTGGAGGTTGGCAGCGGCGCCGACAGGCAATACTTGTGCGGCGCCTTCCGCGCCATTCGCCGCGAGGTGCTGCAGCTGCGGCAGGAGACGCGCAACAAACTGGTCCTGCTGGCTGGTCTCGCTTCTGCAGAGGCAGCCATCCACTCGCGTCCACTGAGGGCGCAGTGCAGGACCGAGACCAGCGCAGAGACGCGCGACGAACTGGTCCTGCTCGCTGGTCTGGCCGCGTCTGCAGAGGCAGCCGTCCACACGCGTCCACTGAGGGCGCAGCGCAGGACCGAGACTAGCGAAGAGACGCACGACGAACTGGTCCTGCTTGCTGGCCGAGCGTCTGCAGAGGCTTCAGTAGCGTCCACTGAGGGCGCAGTGCAGGGCTGAGACCAGCGCACAGACGCGCGATGAACCGGCCCTGCTCGCTGGTTTCGCGTCTTCAGAAGCAGCCGTTCACAAGCGTCCACTGAGGACGCAGTGAAGATCCGAGACCAGCGCAGAGACCACACGGAACCAAGCCCGAGCGCTTGGCGCCCCCGTGATCCCTAGCTAGCTGGCACATGAAGGGGGGGCAGGGGGTCAGGTGCTTCATTATTTTGTCGCTTTGGTAGGCTGGCGCTTGCACGGCCTCGCGGGCTCTCCGAGTGGAGCCTCCCTAGAATTCTAGCCCCTTGGCCTTTACTCACGTCCCCGACTCCTCTGGCTACATACATGCAGAGAAACTGTGAACCCTCCCCTTTCACAGGCGCCAAAATTAGCACCCCTGTATGCGTGATGTCTGTCTGACGTGATGTCTGACATGATGTCTGATGTGATTCACAGACGCCAAACTTAGTACCCCTGTATGGAGCGATGTGCTGTCTGTCTGACGTGATGTCTTTGTTCGCGACGAGATTGCGCCTGTTGATATGCATACGAACCTATGAACCACCTGACCACTGGGCTCATTGTTGTGGCAGGTGCGCTTTCGCTGGCTCGGCTGTAAGGGCACTGGGGGGGACCCAGCAGGCCCCCGTGTCTGCAGCGACGTGATGTCTGCTTGACGTGGTGTCTTGGTTCGCGATGAGATTGCGCCTGTTGATATGCATATGCACGTATGAAGCACCTGACCACTGGGCACACTGTTGTGGCCGGCGCGTTTTCTCTTGCTCGGCTGTAGAGATTGCGCCTGTTGTTATGCATGTGCGCCTGTGAAGCACCTGACCACTGGGCACACTGTTGTGGCCGGCGCGTTTACTCTTGCCCGGCTGTAAGGGCTGTAAGGGCAGGATGCAAGGACCCAAAGAAAGCCCACGCTGAGCGGTGCTGGCACAAACTGACGTGCCTACAACGCAAGCAACCCATCAAGCATGGTGGCCATCTGGACTTTTTGCACTTGGATTCCTACGATCCTAGTTCAGTTCCTACCTGCTCCTCCCTCTTGAGAAGGAAGGAGATATCCCTGGACCAGCTTCAGCCAACTCGACCCGTTCACACTCTCTGCGGGGGGTCCTCCACGCCATCACAGGGGTGCTGACGTATAGCTCCCCCCCCCCTAGTTCGTTCGTGCACCCAACCTGTGATGTTGTCGTCGGGGCCTGACTCTGATGGTGATACCTAGTTAGGCATCAGCATTGGTCTCTTCACAGTCCACACAGCCCAGACTCTCATAATGAACATGATTGCCAACTGTGTGTGTGTATTCTCGCACCCGACGCGTGTAATACGCAACTTCAGTGAATGCCAAAGCACTTGTATCCACCTTGAAAGGCGCACACGTTGGCATCGTCTGGCTAACCACTACCACTACCAGTAACCGTCACCTTGCAAGGTGGTGGAGAGAAACGGATTATATCCACTGAACCCCCCCCCTCACGTGAAACCATCGCGCCGTGCAGCGCAGATGCGCTGCACGGGGATCGGTGCAGAGTGTTGTGTTGTCGCCGGCACGTTGCCTCCGCCTCAGCTGCAGGGACAGGTGGGACCCAGCTGCGTGGTGTTGGTGGTTAACCGTCGCCGTACCAGTAGCCATGTGGGCCTTGCGTCCTTGGATCCCTGGCTAGTTTAGCAAGGTTTTTCCTAGCGAGGTTTCTTTCAAGATCGCGTCGTGGAAAGCGCATGGGAGCGCCTCAAGCCAGCCTGAACCGTAAAAAAAGCAAGGCCCAAAAGCCAGCGAGGGGGCCAATACCTATTTAACCGCACAACTTCCAACGAACTTCCACACTTTTTAAACACCCTTGACACGTCGCCTTTGTGCGCCGATTCAAGGGGGCCTGGAGGTGAGTAATCCTGCCCGTTCCATTCGTGTGCGCAATCGACCTGGCGGAGCGATGTCGGGCGAGAGTCGCAAGCGCAGTGCTGACGAAATGGAGGCGGAGTGCAGTCAGGAGAAGGACCCCTGGACCACCGCCTCGTTCGAGGTGCGGCGTTAGCGCCTGGCTGGGTGGTGCACAGCTGCCACGCACACACGCATGCACACGCACACACGCATGCACACGCATGCATGCGCGGATCTCGACCACCCCTGTGCCCAAACGCGTGCAGCGCCCCATGGGGCACACCCGCATGCAGTGCGGCATGCATGCTCATGCGTGCGCAGCAATGCGACATGCGTGCGCTGCTTGCGTGGCACTGCGCTCCTCCGCTTGCGTTGCACTGCGCTCCACTGCTGTGCTGCCACAGACTGCGTGGCACAGACACTGCGCTCTACTGCCACGATGTCGCAGTGGCGCATCGAGAACTTCAGCCAGCTGTCGTGTGAGCCCGTGCGGTCCGAGTGCTTTGAGGCAGGCATCGCCACCTGGTGGGTGGGTCGCGCACGCGTACGCACGCAGGAGGCATGCGATGTAAAGGGCTGGGCTTGCCCGCAATGCCTCTGCCAATCATGGTCCTGGCTTTACAGCCGGTAATATCGGGCCTGCCTCTAACGGTCTCAGCGCTGAGTGTGCTGCCTGACTGAGGTGCTGCTTGCTTGGTGCCCGCCGCCGCGTGTGGGTGGCGCTGCCGTGGGCTTCCCCCTCCCCCCCTTTTGACTTTTGGCAGGGCTCCTGCTTCGATTGATCCTGCTGGAGCTCTGGAACTGATTGTGACCGCCGGCCTGTGATTGTAAAACCCTCTTATTGCTATTTGGCGTAGCCGTGAGGACTCATACTACGTACAGGGTCTGCCCACTACATTGGGGCTCAGTGCACCCCCCCCGTGTGAGTGGGTGCTCTGATGGGTGGATGGATGGTGATGCTGCAAGAGCGCAGCTCGTAGCAGGGGGTCTGGTTGGGTGTTTGCGCGGCGCTGCGGGCGCACCGTGAGCGTATGCTGCCCGTGTGGATGTGCCCGGGGGGGTTGGGTGGATGAGTGTTTGAATGGTAGTGTAGGCTTTGGTGACGGGTGATGCTTGCGAGGAGTGAGCCCTGTACAGGGTCAGGTTGTGCCGGGTGGGTTGTGTTCAGCCGGGCGGCGCGGTTTGGGTGTTATCCAGTAGAAAATGGCGGCTTTCTCGACTGAAACGCAGCGTCTCATACGTGTAGCCATGATGCCACGTATCGACACGGCGTGTACCTGCCCGTGCTTCCTAAGGCGTCAGGCACATGTGGGACCGGACGAAAGGGTAACAAAGGTGCGGTGGTACCAAGGCGGCGGCCAATACAGGACAGCTCGGCACCGAGCCTGGAACCAAGGTCCGCTGTTTTCAGGTGAGTGGCGAAGTGAAGGTGCGGTGCGCGTGCTAGTTGCAGGGTGAGCGAGTGAGTAATTGTTGGCGTAGCTGGCAGGCCGCCGTGCAGCTTAGAACTCCGTATTATCTCACTTTCTCGCGGAAGGCTGAGTCGCGCTAATGGGTTGAGGTCCCGACACTGCGTTAATCGGTCGAGGTACGACGGCAGAACGACAGTATCTAGTCGCATCATCAACTTCGGGACGGAAGTCCGGGGACTCACGACGCGGCCAGGATTCTGGTCCAAAGCCGTTTCACTGATGGGGGGGTCGGGAATCCCAAGATGACATCACCATGGTGAGCAAGAGTATGCCAACAGCCGTCTGTTAGATCGTGTCGCCTGTTCGTTGCTGCTGAAGCGGCACACAGGGGCACAAGACTACGTTCGTTCTCTGATCACTGCTGAATGAGGAGAGATCATCGAGTTAGTCAGCTATCCTCGACTAGGGGACGCGGCGGCCCGGGCTGGCTCGTGATCGAAGCGCTGGTGGCATGAAGGCGAACGTCATAAGATCGAAGGGCGAAGGAAGGTTCGAGGTGGACACAGTGCGGTTGCGGCGCAGTCCACTAACACACGTCTCAGGTGCGAGTGAGGCAGTTATGAAACGCTGCTGGAGGACGAGATGTCAGGTTGCGCTAAGGCCGTCGGATAGTGTCTGACCCAGGCAGTGGAGACTGAGGCGCAGCCTCCAGCGTTGGGAATGCGGGTAGGGGAGAGGCAAGCGCCAGGCTGTCGCCAAACATAGCGTGGTTTACGGATGGACTATAGCGGTGGGCAACCGCAGGGGGTATGGTTGCGACATAGATGGTGTAGCAGCTGCTGCGGTTGGCAGTCCGCACTGTGCAAGCGCGGCTCCAGCTGGCCTCGGACCCTTACTTACCGCGGCGCCCTGGAACGACGGTGAAAGGCATGCGCCAGCTAGAATTCCCAGGTGAGCTGGATTTGAACTGAGGAATTCCGAAGTTGCTGGGCGGCCATGAAGAGGGGGGGGTTCTAGGTGGGTAGGAGGCCTGGCGGCGCGGCGATGCACGGTGCTGTGAACCATCGCAGTTTAAAGGCATATCTGCGCTTCAAGGTGCGTGGTTGCCGCTGGCTCTATCCTCTGCGTCCAAGAGAAAGCCAAATATGGCGCTCTGTATGGGTGTTCCAGTTTGGGTGGGCCCCTAGCACCACTAAACCCCACTCTGGGCGCGCACACTGTCCACACACAGTTGCTGGTCCTCACTCCTGTGCACTTACTCTCACCGGTAGGACTGGCGATGACA
>VFSX01000553.1:57500-62050 GCA_016618255.1 Chlamydomonas sp. UWO 241 | reverse complement strand
TGCACCCCCCCCCCCCCCGTGTGAGTGGTGGTCCTCTGGATGGGTGGATGGATGGGTGATGCTGCAAGAGCGGAGCTCCTGTAGCCAGGGTCTGGTGGGTGTTTGCTGCGGCGACTGCGGCGCCACCGGTGGCTCTGCTGCCCGTGTTGATGTGCCCCGGGGGGGTTGGGTGGATGTGGTTGCTGGTGTGTATGTGTATGTGTCTTGGTCGGGTGATGCTGCAGGAGCTGAGCTCCTGTAGCAGGGTCAAGGTTGTCGCCGTGGTGGGTTTTTTCAGCGGCGGCGGCGTTGGGTGTTATCCACATGGCGGCTCTCCTGAACGCAGGCGTCTCATCGTGTACCCAGATGGCCACGGTTCCGACACTGGCGTGTACCTGACCGTCTTCCTAGAGGCGCAGGACACGATGTGGGAGCCGACCGCAGGGTACAAGGTGACGGTGGTCAACCAGGCGGGGCGCCAACAGGACAGCTCGCCCACCAGCCTGGACGCCAAGAAGTCGCTGTTTTTCAGTGAGTGGCAGTGTGCAGTGCGCGTGCTGTGCCGTGGCAGTGGCCGTTTTGTGGCCGTGCTGCAGCCGCCGTGCAAGCTTTCAAACTCCGTATTTCTCTTTTCGCGAGGCTGAGCGCGCATGTGGGTCCCCGACACTGCGTTTAAATCGGTCGAGCGTCCACGCCACGACGCATCTAGCGCTCACTTCGCGAGTCCGGGGACTCACGGACGCGGCCAGGACTTCTGGTCAAAGCCGTTTCCTGAGGGGGGGGGTCGGGAATCCCAAGTGACATCACTGGTGCAAAGTTTGCAAACAGCGCGTCTGTTCAGATCTGTCGCCTGTCTGTTGCTGCCTGGGAAACCGCAACACAGGCGGCACAGACACGTTCGATTCTCTTCACTCTGATTGGGGAGTCTCCGAGTTCATCAAGCTATCTTCACTGAGGGACGCGGCGGCCGGCTGGCTCGTCAACGACACGCTGGTGCTGAAGGTCGACGTCATAGTGGAGCGCGAGGACAGGTTCGAGGTGGACACAGGTGCGTTGCGGCCGTACCACAATCCCAACGTCTCAGGTGCGCAAGTGAAGGCAGTTATGACGCCTGAGGCGGTCAGGATTGCGCCTCAGGCGGTCGGTGTGTCTGATCCCCGCAAGTGAAGGCGCCGCCTCAGGCGTTGGGAAAGCGGTAGGGAGAGGCAGCGCCAGGCTGTGCGCCAAACATGCCGTGCTTACGCGTGCATGCGGTGGCGCACCGCAGGGGGTATGCCTTGCGACATGGCGCTTCAGCTGCCTGCGGGTTGGCAGGTTCCCGCACTGTGCAACGCGCTCCAGCTGGCCTCGCCCTTCTTCCGCGGCGCCCTGGACGACGTGAAAGGCAGCGCCCTGATCCCGGTGAGCTGAATTTGAAACTGAGGAATTCGAGTTGCTGGGCGCGCCACCAGAGGGGGGGGGTCTAGGTGGGGTGGACTGGCCTGGCGGCGCGGCAGCACACGTGCTGTGCACCATCGCGTTAAGGCATTCTGCCATTCAGGTCGCCGTGGTTGCCGCCGGCTCCATCCCTCGCGCCAAGAAGCCAAATATGGGCCTGTATGGTTTTCCCAGTTTTGGTGTGGACCCCCCCTAGACCCCCCCCCCTAGACCCCCCCTCTGGCGCGCCACTGTCACACACAGTTGCTGGCTCACCCTGTGCCACTTACACTCCCCCAGGTGGACGGCAGCCTCGGCGTGTGGACGTACATCCTCACCGACCTTCACCACCAGCGCGACCCTCCTGCCCTCACGCTCGGCAGCGGCTACGCGCTGCTGCCTGTGGTGCACAAGTATCACTTCAGCAAGCTGCTCACGCGGCTGATGGCCTTTGTCATGGACATGAACGACGCGCTGAACCACAGGCCCAAGCACCCCAACACGTATGTGGTCAACTGGCTTGCCCTCGCAGAGCGCCTGCTACTGGATGTGCTGCGAAAGCTGTGTCTCAACAGGCTGGGGCGCATGACCAAGAAGCAGCTCCAGGTGGCAATCCGCGTCGAGGTGGTGGGCGTCGGTGCCGCAGCCGGCGGGCGCATGCGCAAGAAGTACGCTGTGCGCCAGGAGGTCGCGGCATTGGGGGAGGAGGTTCGCAATGCCATTCTCCTGCTCACGGTCTCTGATGGCGATGCGTAGTAAGGCACCAGCGTTGGGGCTGGCACAGACACTCTTGAAAGTGCTGTCGCCCGTGCGTGTAGTCTCAATGGACGTCACCTCCGCTTACAACGCCAGTCGCACAGGACAGTGTAGCACCCACAAGACAGGGCGCACCCTTGTCCTGTGACAGCCAGGGCCTAACAGCTGAAAGAATTTCCCAGATTTCCCAGATCGTTACCACCACGGCACTCGGCACTGAGCAGCACTCTCTTTGCACACGATTCCTTCAGGCCCAGTATTGCAGCACGTATTGCAGGCTGCCCTGTCAAATCTCTGCCTCTTCCCAACTGTCTCTAAATAGTGGCATCAGTGGCACCGGCTAAACCTTGGACAGGCACCAGGCTAGCCTGCTCTCTGCACCTGCTGGCGTCACATCAGCCCCACAGCGTCCCATACGACCAGTAGGCAAAGCCCAAGCCTAAGACGGGAACCAGGAAGAAGAGAGCGATGACCTGCGGTGGTGCAGGTGTTCAGGATTGAGAGGAGGGCCAGTGGCAATGGTGCTGAGGCAGAGAGGCAGCAAGCAACCCGCATGTATGCAGCCACCAGGAGTGTTGGTGTGGCCAAGACGTGTGGAGGCCTGCAGCCAGAAGGGAGAGCGTAACTGCCCCAAAGGGAAGATGAGGCGGTGGGCACGACTGCAGGGGACACTCCAAGGCAGGCAGGCAGACAGGCAGGTAGTGTGCGTGGTTGGTGGGCGCCGCGTGTGATCCAAGCCGTGTCAGGTCGATGACCGTCAGCGGGTGCATGTGTGGGCGTGTGTGTGGTGCGAAAGACAGGATACCGTCCTCCTCTCCCGGAGTGATGCTGTGCCATTGAAACCTCACAACATCACGGATAGGGTCCTGCAGACGTGCCCAGGCGAGGATGCTGTTGCCGTCCCCCGTGTACTCCCTCCCATCCTGCTGGAGCTTTGGAACCGGACGTGCGCCCGCCACAAGTGGGTTGTAAACTCATCATCCCACCGGCGCCCCTCGAAACCCTACAAGCAGGGGGGCTCACCTGGTAGGCTGGCGCGCTGCGTGGCCTTGCGGGCTCTACTAGTAGAGCTCCCCTAGATGTGTAGTCTAGGCCTTAACTCACGCCCCGGGGTCCTCCGGGCGCGTACATGTAAAAACTGTAAAAACAAGGGGCCTCACTCACCCAGGTGAGGATGTTGTTGTCGCCTCCCTTGTACTCGCTCCCGTCCCAGTTGTCTGTGTAGAGGTCCTTGCGCTCCTTGCCGTTGTTCGCGGCCGAGTTGGCGGCGCGCCGGTACTCTGTTTCGGCCGAGGGGCAGTGAGTGCAGTCGATGTGAATAAGGCGGGCTAGCCGGGTGCGAGGAGAAGCCGGTGCTCGCAGATACCTACGTCCGGTTCAAGGCCAGCTGGACACAGGACCTGAATGACCTCGGGACCTGATTGACTTCTCCCCCGACGCCATGTTGCCTCTCACTACCGGACGCACACGCAGGGGCCCCAAGCGTGTGTGCAGACGCTCTGCACAGCCCCGGTTTGCGTGCGCAGCAGAGCACCCCGCATGCACACACGCACGCGCGCAGCCCGACCGCAGCCTCACCAATCTCCTCTCTCACAGTGCGCCCCCGTTTCCCGCCGATGCCGCCCTCCTCCCGCGTCTCCTCGTACCACGTCTTCCCATAGGTGACCCTGCTTGCCTGCTCGGCGTCCTCGCCCTCTTGCTGCTTGCCTGCTCCCGCAGCCACAGAGGCCCGCCCAATGGCGCCTGCATGCATGCACGCGGCAAGTATGCATGGGGTTGTGTGCACGTGTACGCGTAGTAGTAGTGTGTGCTGATGGATGACACGTGATGGGGGATTGCGTCAGTGCGTGCACCAGGGCGTTCACCGTGTGCACAGGATGAGGGCCTCATGCCAAGCATGCATGCGATCGCACCCGCTTGCCGGCAGGGAGCTGCGCAGGTGGAAGAAGCTCGAGTTGCACTGGCTAGGTGAAGCATCGTTGTTGGGTGGGCTCCGCGCCCGCCAAACAACAACAGTCCATCCAAGTGTGAAGGATATGGACTCTCTCTCGCTGTCGCTCATATAAGTTAGCAGCTCCGGCACGTCGCCATGGGAGGTGCGTGTGTGTGGCGCTGGATGGATGTTTGCAGGACGGTCGTGGACATGCTTGCATGGGCCATGCAACCTCGACACGTGCCGCCTGCGCCTCATCCGCAGGCGGCAAGAACCCCCTCGCGTTCCTCAACAAGAAGCCATGGCATCCGGCGCGGTTCCAGAACCAGGAGGAGGTGAGCGGGAGGGGACCATGTGGTCGCGTGCATGGGCACGATGTGGACGCAACCAGCGTCGAGTGTTCGGAGAGTGTCTCTGTCACGATCCAGAAGCTCGTATGACGCCAGCCAGCAGCTCGGTCATGGAC
>VFSX01000553.1:15000-52500 GCA_016618255.1 Chlamydomonas sp. UWO 241 | reverse complement strand
CGCGCACGGCTGCAGGTGGGTGTGGGCCCAGTGTTTCCGTTGCTAGCCACCCCACAACCCCGCAACGTGCATTTGCGGGGTGAGATTGGCCGCGATTTGGGCCGGCGCTGCGGGGTGAGATTGAGGAAGTGAGCGTGAGGCGCGGGGCGAGTCGTCATTTTCAAAAGATCCTTGGCGGAGCCACTGGTGTGGGTAAGGCACGGCCGCGTACAGCAGTCCCCCACACTCCACACCCCGGTCCACGAGGAGCTCAATTATTTTGCCTGTTTGTGTGCAGTTTGTGTGTAGCTATATGTTGCGAATGCAAGTGCATGCCTGGTTGTTGAGAGCTGATGTGCTTCTCGCAAGGGGGGTCGGCTTGCGTGGTGTGTGCACGTCATGCATGCAGCGCCACGGCGACACATGGCCGTGCATGGCGTGTTCATCCACGTGTTCATGGTGTGTGCACATCATGCATGCAGCGCCACGGCTACACGCATGGCCATGCATGGCGTGTGCACGGCCCATGCATCTCATACTGGCATGGTGGCTCAATGCTGTGGCTGCTGTGCTGCTTGCGAGGGGGTGGCCATGCATGGCGTGTGCACTTCACGCACGCAGTGTGGCCCATCCACGGCCCATGCATCTCATACTGGCATGGTGGCTCAATGCTGTGGCTGCTGTGCTGCTTGCGAGGGGGTGGCCATGCATGGCGTGTGCACTTCACGCACGCAGTGTGGCCCATCCACGGCCCATGCATCTCATACTGGCATGGTGGCTCAATGCTGTGGCTGCTGTGCTGCTTGCGAGGGGGTGGCCATGCATGGCGTGTGCACTTCATTCATGCAGTGTGGCCCATCCACGGCCCATGCACCTCACGCTGGCATGGTGGCTCAATGCTGTGGCTGCTGTGCTGCTTACGAGGGGGTGGCCATGCATGGCGTGTGCACTTCATGCATGCAGTGTGGCACATCCACGGCCCATGTATGTCATGCTGGCATGTGGCTCATCACTCTCTCACTCTCTCACACACACACACACACACACACACACGCACACACACACACGCACGCGCTCAGGCGGCCGCCGACACAAAGGAGGCAGAGGAGCGCGAGAAGGCGGCCAGCCGCCACAAGCGCACAGAGTACAAGCCAGGACAGCTCAGCGCAGAGGAGAAGGCAGCACGGTTGGCGGAGATGACCGGAAACGCAGCCGCGCACGCGAGCCAACGGCAGGAGCGCGTCGCACGCGCGGCTGCCGTCAACGCCGCGTCCGAAGAGGCGATCGTGCGGCAGTCGGGTGCGTTGCTCAGTGATCCTTGCTATGGCAGTATACCGCCCGGAGCGGAATCTGAGCGGATTTGTTTTATTAATTGCTTCGTGGGCTGTTCCGCTTTTCCGCTGTTTCGCTCGGGGATAAAAATATTTGTGCCGTGAAAAAGCGGAAAAAATAATTGTGCCGGGGAAAATGCCGCGGAAAAGCGGAATAATAATTAATTGCTAAATCCTTCTCAAGGATCACTGGCGTTGCTTGGAAGACACGCGCAGCACACGCACGCAGAGACACGCGCCCGCCAGGGGCTTCCTTCCCGGTCGGGCAACGAAAAAGGGCATGCCCGGTGGGCGTGCTCCCGATCGTTTGGGGGAGGGTGCGTTCGGGAAAAACGACGTGCGGTCTCTGCACTTTGCGGGAAAATGTGAATACGTCGATTTTCACACTTTTCTAAGCCATTCTTTGGGCCGCAGCCCGAATTTCCAACGAAATCGGGATGCCCCAAGGAAACTCCTGGCGCACACAAGCGTGTGCGCCCACGGCCGCACTCTCCTCTCTCGTCTATGGACTCACCTGGCGACACTACTGCACCCCTCAACCCCCAACCCGCAGGCGGCGTCAACAGCCGCGACGGCGACGCGTTTGCGGACGCCGCCGGCCGCGACGTGTTCAACGCGCTCGCGGGCGGAGCGGGCGCACTGGCGCAGCGCGTGGGGTCACGCAAGCACTTCAACGCGCGGTGACGAGGAGGAGCGCCGAGTTGGAGGAGCGCTGGGAGGACGTAGCACTCGTCTTCACGGGCGAGTGGGAGGGGAGGACGAGGCGGAGTGGCCGTGCGGCGTGCGGAGATTTGTGCGGCGCGCTGGCAGGCTTTAGAGCGCAGCGAGAGTGTCCTGTCAGCTGCAAGGCCCTGTCATTGTAAGCGCAGGTGACATGTGTTGAGATGAACTCGCACTTCAAGCACTTCAACGCGCGGTGACTAGGTGGTGGAGTGTTGACGCGAGTAGCGCCACGCCCTCACTACCTGCCCCCCCCCCACACACACCTGCCTGACACTGCTATCCACACTGCTAAAATACGACAGCACCCAAAAGGTTATCTAGCAAATTGAGTGGCGGTTGTACACGCGTGCCCAGCGCCGTGTCGAGGCAACACAACTGCCTCGGTTGAACACCAGAGCAGTATTCCATGTGTTGAATTGGTTCTCTTTAAAAAAAAATGTGTGAGATTTGTGTGCGTTCATCATGCATCGTGCGTGGGTGTATGTGTATCAGATAGCGTTGCGTTTGTGTGTGCGGTAGTGGGGCCGCTCGACGTCACAGCTGCCCGACATCCATGCTTTAGGATCATTGCGAGGAGCGCAGCGCAGCGTGTGGGGCGCAGGCACGCTCGCAGTCCACCGCCCCGACTTGCTACCCCTGATGCTGTTGGGTGCCTGCCATGCATCTTCCACTGACTCAGTGACTGCAAGTTGCAGTCTGCAACTACAGCAGCAACCCAGGCTGGGCAACAGCTGCAGCAACAAGCGCATGACTGAAACGAGGTGGTAAACGATATGCAGCACAAAAACTACCTACACTCTGAGCTGACAGAGGCATTAGTATCGCCCACAGCTCTCAGAGTCCGACTCTGTGTGTATTTGGGGCTTTGATTTAAACCCTAACCCACAACACACCAGCTGGGATCGTGTCTCCCCCCGACAGAGCGCGATGATCGACCTCAGCCACGACGATAACGAGTGGTCTCCTCCTCCACCAAAGACAACAGCCCCCTCCCCCGAAATGGCAGGACTGCGACTCAAGGGCACAAAGACCAAGCGCGGGCGCTGTGAAGTCGTGGTGTTAGACAGCGACAGCGACGTGGAGATGGGCGATGGGGAGCCGCCCAGCAAGCGCCACAACGCGCATGGGGCTCGCATGGGCATGGGCAGCTTGAGCATGGGGGACGCATGGGGTTCACCACAAGGCGCGGGCGCGCGCATGGGCAACGGCGACGCGACATCACACCCAGCGGCCGTGTCGGGAGCGCAGGCGCAGGCACAGCACGCGCAGCAGAAGCAGCAGCAGCAGCAGCAGCAGCAGCAGGGTCTGAGCGAGGACGAGCGGAGGCTGCTCGACAACCGGAGGCTGCTTGCAGAGGCGGCGGTCGCACGCCAGGCGCGCCAGCGGCAGCAGGTGCGTGGGTGCATGCATGCATACACGTGTGTGTGTGCGTGTGTTCACGTGTGCGCGTGTGCGTGTGTGCGTGTGTGCGTGTGTGCGTGTGCGTGTGCGCGTGTGTGCACGTGTGTGCACGTGTGCGCGTGTGCGCATGTGCAGCAGCAGCAGCAGCGTAAGAACGTCCCCACGCTCCCCACCTCGCAGCACGGGGCCGAGGTCACACCGCAGCCACAGCGCTCCCCAACCCGACAGCGGAGGCGCGGTCACGTGCACACACACACACACACACACACGCATGCGCGCACACACACATACACACACGCACACACATGCGCGCACACACACACACACACACGCAGCACGGGGCCTCAACGTCACACCACAGCGCTCCCCACCCCGACAGCGGAGGCGCGGTCACGAGCACGCACACACACACACACACACGCACACAAGCACACACACACGCACAAACACATGAGCACACGCACGCACACACACACACACACACACACGCAGCACGGGGCCTCGATGTCACACGACAGCGCTCCCCACCCCGGCGGCAGAGGCGCGGTCACGAGCACACACATACAAACACACACACACACACGCACACACACGCACACACACACACACACACACGCAGCACGGGGCCTCGACGTCACACCACAGCGCTCCCCACCCCGATGGCAGAGGCGCGGTCACGAGCACACACATACACACACACACGCACACGCACACGCACACACGCACACACACACACACACACACATACACGCAGCACGGGGCCTTGACGTCACACCACAGCCACAGTGCTCCCCACCCCGAAAGCGGGGGCACGGTCGCGAGCACACACACACACACACACACACACACACACAGCACGGGGCCTCGACGTCACACCACACCACAGCGCCTCCCATCCCGACAGCGGAGACGTGGTCTCGAGCACACACACACACACATTCCATTCCATTCCATTCCATTCCAGATCGTTACAAAGATAACGGCGATGTCGCTCTAGAGGTCTGCGCACACACACACACACACACACACACATGCACATACACACACACACACACACACGCACATACATACACGCACACGCACACACGCGGCACGGGGCCCCAACGTCACATCACAGCGCTCCGCACCCCGGCAGCGGAGGCACGGTCACGAGCACACACACACACACACATGCACACGCGCACGTACAAACACACACACACACACACACAACACACACACAACACACACACACACACACACACACAGCACGGGGCCTCGAGGCCACACCGCAGCCACAGCGCTCCCCACCCCGACATCGGAGGCGCGGCCACAAGCACGCACACACACATACACACACACACACGCACACACACACACACATGCACTCACACACACACGCACACACACACACACACATACATATACACACACACACACACACGCAGCACGGGGCCTCGACGTCGCACCACAGCGCTCCCCAACCCGAAAGCAGAGGCACGGTCACGACCACAACGCAAACCGAGGGCAGGCGTGCAGAGGTGTGTGGTCTCTCTCTTGTCCAGTGGCGATGCCCCACTTGCCTCTCGCCTCTTTCGATACATGGATATGTGCACACACCTACTTGAACAGCTCGCCTCTCTTCATGTACGCATATATTCGCACACTTACTTGAACAAGCGTTTGCTGCGTATGCTGCGCATGTGTGCCCACGCTCTTTGCAGAGTGGGGGTTCACTACTACCACCAGTAGCCAGCCATCTTATGAAGGTGCCCGGGCTCTACGCGCCGAGCACGGTCGTATGCGCCTTTAGAGGTGCCCCCACTGTACATCCATCCCTGACTGTACATCCATCCCTGACTGTACATCCATCATCTGACTGAACATTCATCACCTGACTGTATATCCACCCCTGACTGTACATCCACCATCTGACTGGTCATTCATCATCTGACTGTGCACCCATCCCTAACTGTACATCCATCATCTGACAGTACATCTATCACCTGACTGTACATCCATCATCTGACTGGTCATTCATCACCTGACTGTACACCCATCCCTGACTGTACACCCATCCTTGACTCTACATCCATCACCTGACTGTTCATCCATCACCTGACTGTACATCCATTCCTGACTGTTCATCCATCCCTCACTGTACATCCATCCCTCAGGGCTTGACTGTACATCCATCCCTCAGGGCCTGACTGTACATCCATCCCTCAGGGCCTGACTGTACATCCGTCCCTCAGGACTTGACTGGACATCCGTCCCTCAGGGCCTGACTGTACATCCATCCCTGACTGTACATCCATCCCTCAGGGCCTGACTGTACATCCTACTATTTATCAACATCCCTCTCATCATCAGGTCACGCTGCTCACTTACAACGTTTGGTTTGAGGAGGGCGTCGCACTGCCAGAGCGCATGGCGGGCGTGGGCACGGTGGTCGAGTCAGCGGGGTTCCCACACTTTGTGGTGCTGCAGGTGGGTCTAGGGTTGAGGTTTTGGGTTTGGGGGTTAGGGTTTAGGGTTAGGGGTTTTAGGGTCAAGGGTTTGGGCGTTGGGCGTGGGCACGGTGGTCGAGTCAGCGGGGTTGCCACACTTTGTCGTGCTGCAGGTGGGTTTGGGGTTGATGGTTTTAGGGGGATTGGGTTTCAGGGTTTAGGCGTTGGGCGTGGGCTCTGTGGTGGAGGCAGCGGGAGGTTCCCACACTTTGTCGTGCTGCAGGTGGGGTTAGGGTTAGGGTTTTAGGGTTTGGGCATTGGGCGTTGGCACAGTGGTCGAGGCAGCGGGGGGTTCCCACACTTTGTCATACTGCTGGTGGGTTTACGGGTTTGGGGTTTTAGGGTGCTCAAGCACAACGCATACGCACCACGCACCACATCACGCACTACGCACCACGCACCACACCACACACACACACACACACACTACACACACGCACATGCGCACGCGCGCACATACGCACATACGCACACGCATGCGCGCACGCGCACGCACGCACGCACACACTCCACACACACACACACACACATGTGCACGCGCGCACAATGCACACACGCGCACACAAGCGCATACACGTGCGCGCACACACACACGCGCAAGCGCGCACAACGCACCATATGCGCACACGCGCACGCACGCACGCGCACACACACATACACATAGGGCGAGGCAGTATACCGTGTACGTGGGCCCGAATACCGTATAATACCAGATGCCGTATACCGTATACAAGGGTATACGTGTATACCCTTTATTCCTTGATCCGATTGAGACGGGAACGGTGGATTCGGATGCCTGACATGATGGGCATCACAAATCCACTCTAATAAGCATACTTTGCTATTTTGGTTTAGAGGAAACACAAAACTAGGTTTTTCTCACTGCCTGGCAGCTGGAGCGTCCCTGCGTTCCATGCAACCACCATATTCTTCCCTCCACGCTATGCTGCATCCAAGCGTTTTCCTGGATAGCCCTTGTCATTAGCTGTCCAGTGCAAGTCGAATCATCGAAATCCATGCAGTTTCAAGGGAGTTGGGGCCTTTACGCCTTTTACTTGTCTTCCAAAAAAATGGTGTATACGGTACACATCCCGCCGTATACGGTATTTATACCGTCACGGTATACATACGGTATATACCGTATACGTATACCGTGCCGCGCCCTACATACACACACGCGCGCGCGCACACTCGCACACACAACCAACCAACCAACCAAGCGTTACATGAGGCCGTCCGCATGCACCGGCAATGCCTGTACTACTAACAGCAGTACACCCCGGCAATTGTTACAAGGTCTGACCCGTGCACTGGGATGTCTTTCGAATAGCGCGTGACCGACCAGCGCCTGAATCGAGTGGATAGTATCCTTGGTTTGGGGGGGTCGGGGGGTTGCCTCTGACGCACTGGCATCTAACTAAACGCTTCCTGACTTAAGGCTTGCACACATACACACACACACACACTCGCAGGCACACACACACACACACACACACACACAACGCACCACATGCGCACACGCGCACGCACGCACAAACACACACACACACACACACACACACGCGCGCACACTCGCACACACATGCACACACACACACACAGTCACACACACACACACACACTCACAGGCACACACACATACACATACACACACTCACACAGGCACACACAGGCACACAGGCACACACACACACACACACATACACACACACACACACACACACACACACACAGGTACACACAGGCACACACACACACACACACACACACGCACGCACACACACACACACACACACACGCACACACGCACCACGCACCTCACACCACGCACACGCACCACGCCACGCACCACGCCGCACACCATGCCTCATTCCACGCCACGCACCACGCACCGCACACTACGCCTCTTTCCTAGGGTCTAATGCGCCATCAAAGGCGTCCGACGGGCTGTAAATTCGACCACCACACACCACGCACACACACGCACACGCACACACACATACACACGCACACACACACAAACACACGCTCACACACGCACACACACACAGACACGCACACGCGCACACACACGCCACACACACACACACACCACGCACATGCACGCACCACGCACCACCACCACCCCACACACACGCAGGAGGTCACCCCCAACATGCTCCCCCTATGGGCGCGCGCGCCCTGGTGGGCCCGCTACCGCATGCACGACGCGCGCGGCGCGCGGCCCCCGTGCCCATACTTCACACTTCTGCTGACGAGGCGCGACGCGGTCGAGGTGGGAGCTTGAATACTATTCATCAGTATTTATTTCATAATTGACTCGACAATTATTCTGCGTTTGCGGCCCCTGTGCCCTTACTTCACGCTGGTGCTGACGAGGCGCGACGCGGTCGAGGTGGGAGCTTGAATACTATTCATCAGTATTTATTTCATAATTGACTCGACAAATATTCTGCGTTTGCGGCCCCTGTGCCCTTACTTCACGCTGGTGCTGACAAGGCGCGACGCGGTCGAGGTGGGGGGATACACTTTTCGTTATTTAATAATGACAATAGCGTACGGGGCCTGTGCCTTCGCGAGGGGGTCGAAACAATAGCGGAGGCTCCGGTCTTGTACGGTGATAATAATTTTGTTTACCGCATGGGGCCAGTACGGGGCCTGAGCCTCCGTGGAGGAGGGGGGTGGTGGTGAAAAATGGTTGTTTAATTGTCCCAGACAACTTTGCAGGGGGTCCAAAACAATGATGACTCGCGAAGGCACAGGCCCTGCCCAGGCCCGTAGGGTATAATTAAATCGTGATTTTGTTTTTGTATTTAATAGTGTCTTAGTTATTTCTGCATAACCCACGCTGCTGCTGACGAGGCGCGACGCGGTCGAGGTTGGTGCACGCACGCACCAGCCCTGCCACCATTCCCAACGCTAGAGGCGTCGCCTGAGGTGACGTGTTTATACAGTGTTTACATGTATGCGCCCGGAGGACCCCGGGGCGCGGGTTGAGGCCTAGACTAAAAGCCTAGGGGGCTCTCCTGGGAGATCCCGCAAGGCCACGCAACGCCTCAGGCAGCGCCTTCACTTGCGCAGATCAGGCGGCGCCTCGGGCGCTCCGAGACCGCCTGAGGCGCACCCCCGACCGCCTGAGGCGCCGCCCCGACCGACCGCGGGTGAGGCGCCGCCTCAGGCGTCATCTCCGACCGCCTCAGGCGCCACCCCGACCAACTTAGGCGCCCACCTCCGCCTGAGGCGCATCCCAACCGCCTCGGGCGTTTTGACCGCCTTCACTTGCGCGCCTCAGGAGTTGGGATTTTGGTAGGGCAGGAAGCTGGCAGGAAGCAGTGGTTCCGTTAACGATCTTGGAAAAATGATGGCTCAACCCGGGCCTCACGCTCATTTTGCCAATCTCAACCCGACGAAGGCGAATGGCGGGAAAAGTGTGAAAATGCTGATTTTCACATTTTGGGGGGTCGGACTTCGCGCAATCTCAACCCGACGCGCCAGCTCGAATCGGCCAATCTCAACCCGAAAGTGCACTTTACCGGGTTGTGGCTAATGGAAACAAAGGCAGGAAGGTGGCACGCGCGCAAAGAGGCCGCACGCACACATGGAAGCACGTTCACATGCGTCACTGATTTCCTTTTCCGCTCTCCACAGCCATGTGGCTGTAATCCGGCTGTTATCTGGCCTTGAACACAGCTTAATTCATCCAGTGGGTTGTTAGTCTGACGAGCCGCCAGACGGAGCACGCCAACAGCTTTCAAATGACCTATGTATGATGACAAACGGTCAACGGGAGGTCAACGGTCAACGTGGTCAAATCAGAGTTCGGCTGTGAAACAATTGATTAAAATTTCCGAAAAGGAAATCACTGCCATGCGTGCACGCCAGGGGTTTCCCTTGGGGGCTGCCAGGCTGTCGGTTTTCCTGGAAAGGGCCTCCCGGACTCTCCGAGTTTCTTGCAGAGCTCCCTGTGCGCTCTCCAGGCTGGACTCGTTTTCCGGGGGCTGCGCCCCCGGACCCCCGCTTCTTCTCCGTCTTTTCCGAACTCTCCCCTCGCTCCTCATCGGCGAACCGCCCTTTGGGCGGTCTCCGCATCGGAATCCGATCGGCTAGGAAGCCCCTGGTGCACGCACACACGCACGCAAGCGCCCACACACGCACGCACACACGCTCAGCGCGCACGCACATGCCGAGGCCTTACACACCACCACCCACCCACCCACCCACTCACCGCGTACCAGGTGCCGTCCCCGGCATGCAGCGTGACGCTCCAAGGAAGCACTGCCCCCCCCCAACCAACCCAACCCAACCACCCCGCCCACCCCAACCACCCGCACACCAGGTTCCGTCCCCGGCGTGCAGCGTGCTGTTGCAAGGAGCACTGCTCCCCACCCACTCCCAAATCCACCCACCCACCACCCACCCACCCACCACCCACCACCCGACCACACCCACCCACCCACCCACCCGTCAGGTTGCCGTCCCGGCGTGCAGCGTGCACTCCCTTCACACGTCGAGGCATCAACACCCCTCACACCCACCCACCCAACCCACCCACCATCCACCCACCTACCCACCGCACACACCAGGTGCTGTCCCCGGCGTGCAGCGTGGCCGCTCCAAGGAAGCACTGCCCCCCCCCCTCCCCCCCCCCAAAAACCCACCGCGCACCAGGTGCTGTCCTCGCGTGAAGCTGCCGCTCCCCTTCACGTATTGAGGCATCACACCCCTCGCCACCCACCCAACCCACCCACCCACCCACCAATACACCCACCTACCACCGCACACACCAGGTGCTGTCCCCGGCGTGCAGTGTGGCCGCTCCAAGCAAGCACTGCCCCCCCACCACCCACCCCAGTAACCCACCCACCCACCCTCCCTCCAGATAGGCCTGACGGTTCTACCCCCCCCTCTCAGGGGGGGAGTTTGCCCCCCCTATCAGGTGGGGGTTCGCCACTCCCCCCCTTCGCGCGCGGTGCAAACCCCCCCCGTGCGCGCTGCGCGCGTGCCTCGCGGCGCTGCGCGCCCCATTTGGGACGCTGCTGCTGCTGCTGCAGCTGGAGCTGCACCTGGCGAGATGTACACTTCTTTGTTCGCGCGCTTGAATTTCCCCCCCAGCCCCGCCCTCCCCAGCCCCTCCCAGCTGCTGCTGGCCTGCTGCTGCTCCCACATTCAATGTCTGGGGTGCAGGCACCTTTGATAGCTTCCCCCCCCCTCCCAGCAGCAGGAGAACAGTGCTGCGAGCCGTCAGTGCTCCCCACCCCCCAGCTTCCCACCCACCCATCCATCCCCTCAGTCCTCGCCCCCGCGTCCAGAGCTTCTTTTATAAACCATTAGATCAGTTAATTTCATCAGAGCAGGGGCAGATGCCGTGCCGGCAGAGCGCCGAATCGGAGCACTTGTGTGGCCCACACCCAGAGTCAAAGCGGAAACCGCGTGTGCGCGCGCCCATTGCGCGCTCGGCGCGCGTCAGCGCGTACAACTATCCATGGACTGCCCGTGTTAGCTGCTGCTGCCTTCCAGAGCGCCAGAAGGGAGTTGTGCCAGTTGAAAATTGCAGATTGAATCACCCACAGCCCTGTCTCAGCTGATGCTGATGCCCCCAGATACAGTGAATGGTAGGCGGGCACTACTGACAGGCTCTCCACCAGCAGCAGCTGCGGCAGGTGGGGGCTGTGGGCTGTCGAGCATGCATGCAAGCATCCATGCCAGCCCCCATGCGGCCCCATGCAGGTACGCTGCGCTGCGCTGCGCGCGACGCGCGCGACGCGCGCTGCCTACCCTTGCGCCTCTCACACCCCTAGCACCTGCATCATGGACGCCAGGCAGCAGGGCGGCAGTGTGCGCAGCGATCGAGTGTGCGCGGCACATGGTGGCAGGGCGGCGGCGTGAGCTGCCCGTGCGGCCGTGGCGCTCGCGTGTGCGCGTTCCAACGCTCGTGTGTGCGCAGCACATGGCCACATGTCACACGGTGCCACGCCACGGCGCCATGCCACGGCACCACGCCACGCTACGCCACGGCGCCACGCCAAGGTGCCACGCCACGCCACGCCGCGGCGCCACACAACGGCGCCACGCCACGGCGCCACACAACGCCACGTCATGCCACGGCGCCACGCAACGGCGCCACGCAACGCCACACCACGGCGCAACGCCACGCCACGGCGCCACGGCGCTATGCCACGGCGCCATGTCACATGGCCACATGCGCCACGGCTGCGACGCTCGCGTGCGACGGCGGCTCGGCGACAGCGTGCGCTGCGCGATCGTGCGCGGCCGCGACGCTTGCGTGTGCGCGGCGGACGGCGGCACAGCGGCAGCCTGCGCTGCGCGATTGTGTGCGGCCAAAAAGCTCTGCAGCGCGAGGCAGATGGCGGTACGGTGGCAGCGTGCGCTGCACGATCGTGTGCGGCCGCGACGCTCGTGTGTGTGCCGCAGATGGCGGCACAGCGGCCGTGTAAGCTGCGCGATCATGTGCGGTCACGACGCTCGCGTTCGGCGGCAGATTTTGGTAGGGCGACGCTGCACGCTCTGAGCGTGTGCGGTCGCGACTCTCGCGACGGCAGATGGTGGCGGGGCGGCGGTGTTTGTTCCGAGCGTGTGCAGCCGCGACGCTCTCGTGCGACGGCAGATGGCGGCAGGGCGGCGGTGTGCGTTCTGAACGTGTGCGGCCGCGACGCTTGGCAGCGCGCGGCGGTGGCGGCAGCGTACACTGCACGATCGTGTGCGGCTGCGATGCTCGGCTGCGCGAGGCAGATGGCGGCACGATGGAAGCGTGCGCTGCGCGGTCACACACACACGTCGCACGACGCGCGACGCACGACCCACGAGCACGAGCAAACCGCGCACGCGCATACGCGCTTGCACACACACATATAGCGGCGGGGCGGCATTGTGTGTGGCAATTGCGGCTGTCGTGTGTCATGTCCGGAGATGTCTTGGCGCAGGCGGTAGTGGTGTGTGTGCGTGCTTCACACGAGATGATCGTAGTTTATTGTACTTGTTGCCTGTTGCCTGCATCATGTTGGTTGATGTATTTCGACCGCCCTACCTCTTAAACCTCTTACAACCCAGCTCGACCCGTAGACAGCGATGAGTCATCACAACAACCGGACCACCTCTGTTGATCGTGATGCACTGCTCCTGGGATCTTGAGACTTCCTTGGCTCGTTAGAAGAGATCGGCCGATGACAGGCGCGGCCCCCACTCTACATCTTCTGTATAGGTGTTAGACTTGCAACCCAGTCAACCCCTTCGGCTGCGACGAGTAATCTCCACAACCGGACCACCTCTGTTGACTGTGATGCTCCTGGAATCGATTAGCTTCCTTGGGTTGATAGAAGAGAGCGGTCGATGACGGGCGCGGCCCGAGCTCTACATCCACCGTAGAGGAGTCAGACTCGCAACCCAGTCAACCCCTGAAGCCCAAGCTTGGCTGCGACGAGTCATCTCAACAATCAGATCACCTCTGTTGAACTCCGATGCACTGCTCCTGGGGACTTTCAGACTTGCTGAGGTTGATGGAAGAGAGCGGTTGGTGGTGACATTTGCCCGGGGGATGTTAAACTCACAACCCAGTCTACCTGACACGGGTAGCGTCCCGTGACACTACCCCTACAGTTGCGAAGACTCATCACAACAACCTGACCACCATCGTTGACTCTGAGGCACTGCTGCTGGGATCTGTTGACTTGCTGGAAGAGAGAGAAGAGAGCCGTTGAAGATGAACATGGCCCCGCCTCTACATCTGCCCTAGAGATGTAACACTCAAAACCAGTCTTGTAACGGGCACCCTGCTTCTAGCGTGTGACCGCTATTAGCTAAGATTGGGAAAACCCAGGGCTGGTGGGCCATTCACTACCTCAGGGAACAAAACTACCCCCACGGCAGTGACAAGTCATCACTGTGGCTGCGCACACGCGAGCGTCGCGGCCGCACACGCTCGCAACGCACGCCGCCGCCCCGCCGCCATCTGCGTTGCGCGGCAGAGCGCCATGGCTGCACACGATCGCGCAGCGTACACTGCCGCCGTGCTGCCATCTGCCATGCACACGATTGCGCAGCGCACAAGTGCCCCTGTGCCGCCATCTGCCGCGCACACACAAGCGCCGCGGCCGCACACGATCGCACAGCGCACAAGTGCCGCCGTGCTGCTATCTGCCTTGCGCGGCCGAGGTTCATGGCCGCACACGATCGCGCAGCGCACACTGCCGCTGTGCCGCGGTCCGCTGCGCGCACGCATCGCGGCCGCACGCGATCGCGCAACGTACACTGCCGCCGAGCTGCTATCTGTTGCGCACACGCGAGCGTCGCGGCAACACACAATCGCGCAGCGCACGCTGCCGCTGAGCCGCCGTCGCACGCGAGCGTCGCGGCCGTGGCGCATGTAGCCATGTGGCGTAGCGCCGTGGCGTGGCGCCGTGGCGTGGCACCGTGGCGTGGCGCCGTGGCGTGGCACCGTGGCGTGGCGCCGTGGCATGGCGTGGCGTGGCTCCGTGGTGTGGCGTGTCGTGGCGCCGTGGCGTGGCACCGTGGCGTGCGTGGCGTGGCATGGCGCCGTGGCGTAACGTGGCGTGGCGCCGTGGCGTGGCGCCGTGGCGCATGTGGCCATGTGCTGCGCACACACGAGCGTTGGAACGCGCACACGCGAGCGCCACGGCCGCACGGGCAGCTCACACCGCCGCCCTGCCACCATGTGCCGCGCACACTCGATCGCTGCGCACACTGCCGCCCTGCTGCCCGGCATCCATGATGCAGGTGCCAGGGGTGTGAGAGGCGCAAGGGTAGGCAGCGCGCGTCGCGCGCAGCGCAGCGTACCTGCATGGGGCCGCATGGGGGCTGGCATGGATGCTTGCATGCATGCTCGACAGCCCACAGCCCCCACCTGCCGCAGCTGCTGCTGGTGGGGGGCCAGTCAGTAGTGCCCACCTACCATTCACTGCATCTGGGGGCATCAGCATCAGCTGAGACAGGGCTGTGGGTGATTCAATCTGCAATTTTCAACTGGCACAACTCCCTTCTGGCGCTCTGGAAGGCAGCAGCAGCTAACACGGGCAGTCAATGGATAGTTGTAACGCGCTGACGCGCGCCGAGCGCGCAATGGGCGCGCGCACACGCGGTTTCCGCCTTGACTCTGGGTGTGGGCCACACAAGTGCTCCGATTCGGCGCTCTGCCGGCACGGCATTTGCGCCTGCTCTGATGAAATTAACTGAGCTAATAGTTTATAAAAGAAGCTCTGGCCGTGGGGGCGAGGACTGAGGGGATGGATGGGTGGGTGGGAAGCACTAGTACTGACGGCACGCAGCACTGTTCTCCTGCTGCTGGTGGGGGGCTTTCAAAGGTGCCTGCACCCCAGACATTGAATGTGGGAGCAGCAGCAGGCCAGCAGCAGCTGGGAGGGGCTGGGGAGGGCGGGGCTGCGGGGGAAATTCAAGCGTGCAAGTGTACATCTCGCCAGGTGCAGCTCCAGCTGCAGCAGCAGCAGCAGCGTCCCAAATGGGGCGCACAGCGCCGCGAGGCGCGCGCGCAGCGCGCGCGGGGAGGTTTGCACCACGCGCGGGGGGGGGAGTGGCGAACCCCCACCTGAGAGGGGGGGGTATAATCGTCAGGCCTATCTGCTCTCTCCCACCTACCCACCCACCCACACCACCCACCCACCGCGCGCCAGGTGCCGTCCCCAGCGTGCAGTGTGGCCGCTCCAAGCAAGCACTGCCCCCCCCCTTCCCCCACAAACACACCCACCCACGCGCCCACAACACCCACCACCGCGCGCCAGGTGCCGTCCCCAGCGTGCAGCGCGGCCGCTCCAAGGAAGCTCTGCGCCCTCCCCCCTTCTCCCCCCAAACACACCCACCCATCCACCCACCGACCCACCCACCGCGCACCAGGTGCCGTCCCCGGCGTGCAGCGCTGACGCTCCAAGGAAGCACTGCCCTCCCCCCCCCCAATTAAAACCCACCCACCCCCACAGCGCACACTCAGGTGCCGGTTCCCAAGCATGCTGCGTGGGCCGCTCCAAGGAAGCACTGCCCCCCCCCCCAATAAACCCACCCACCACCCCCACCCACCGCGCACACCAGGTGCCGTCCCCGGCGTGCAGCGTGCCGTTCCCCTTCACACGTTGAGGCCTCACTCCTCTCATCACCCACCCACTCACCCTTCCACCCACTGCACACCAGGTGCCGCCCCCCGGTGTGCAGCGTGCCGCTCCGGAAACACAGACCCCCCCCCCCACACACAACACACCCACCACACCACCCACGCCACCACGCGTACCAGGGTGCCGTCCCGGCGTGCAGCGTGACACTCCAAGGAGCACTGCCCCCCCCCCCCCCCAACCACACCCACCCACCCACAGCCGCACACCAGGTTCCGTCCCCGGCGTGCAAGCGTGCCGCTCCAAAGAAGCACTGCCCTCCCCCCTCCAATAAACCCACCCACCCACCCACCCACCCACCACCACCCCCCCCACCGCGCACACCAGGTTCCGTCCCCGGTGCAGCGTGACGCTCCAAGGAAGCCCTGCTCCCCCCCGCCCCATAAACCGCACGCCACCACCACCCACCCACCGCGCACACCAGGTGCCGTCCCCGGCGTGCAGCGTGCCGTTCCGCGGATCGGAGATGGGCCGTGACCTGCTGTTTGTCAAGGCCAGCGTGTATGGCCACCCGCTCGTCGTCGGCACGACACACCTCGAGTCGCCGGTGCCGGGGCTGAAAGGGGCGCAGGTGCGCACGACCGGGGGGGGGGTACAACCGACAACAACAAGCTAACTTAGACACAAAACGGACAATACAAACATCAACAAGCCAACTAGGACGCAACACGGAAAACCCCGGAGCTGTGTTTGGCCACCCCCGCTCGTCGTTGGTACGCCTCACCTTGAGTCGCCGGTGCCGGGGCTGAAAGGGACACAGGTGCGCACGAAAGGGGGGGGGGGGGAGAAGGGAATACAACCGACACCAACAAGCTAAGTAAAATACAAAACGGACAAAACAAACAACAACAAGCTAACGAAGACGCGTCGCGGACAGCCAGGGGGCCGTGTATTGGCCACCCGATTTTCGTTGGTACGACTCGCCTTGAGTCGCCGGTACCGGGGCTGAAACGGACGCAGGTGCGCACGACCGGGGGGGGGGGGGGTACAACCGACAACAACAAGCTAAGTAAAATACAAAACGGACAAAACAAACAACAACAAGCTGACGAAGACGCGTCGCGGACAGCCAGGGGGCCGTGTATTGGCCACCCGATTTTCGTTGGTACGACTCGCCTTGAGTCGCCGGTACCGGGGCTGAAAAGGACGCAGGTGCGCACGACCGGGGGGGGGGGGGGTACAACCGACAACAACAAGCTAACTTAGACACAAAACGGACAATACAAACAACAACAAGCCAACTAGGACGCAAAACGGAAAACCCCGGAGCCGTGTATTGCCACCCAGTTGTCGTTGGTACAACTCACCTCGAGTCGCCGTTGCCGGGGCTCAAAGGGACGCAGGTGCGCACGCCAGGGGGGGGGGAGCGAGGAATACAACCGACACCAACAAGCTAACTAAAACACGAAACGGACAACCAGGGACTGGCAGGGTTTGGCCGTGCGCCTTGTGTGGACGGCGCCCACCTCTATTTTCCCCTCCCCCCTTCCCGCCAGGCCTGCCCTCTTCCTCCTTTCCTCCACCCATCGCGCCTTCCCCCTTCCCCCTTCCCGCCCTGCCTTCTCCCTTCCCCCTTCCCGTCAGGCCTTCCCCCTCCCCCCCCTCAACCAGCCTTAGCCCCGCCTTCCCCCTTCCCCCTTCCCACCCCGCCTTCTCCCTTACCCCTTCCCGCCAGGCCTTCCCCCTCCCCCCTTCCCGCCAGGCCTTCTCCCTTCCCCATTTTCGCCACCCGAGTGACTCGCGTGCAAATGCCACCCTGGTGGCAAACGTGCGCCTTCTGTGCCCCGCGCCCACCCCGCCTTCCCCCTGCCCCACCACAGCCCCATCGTCTGATCCGCGCAAGTGAATGCGGTCATAATGCCTGAGACGGTCCGGCGTGCGCCTCAGGCGGTGGTGGGCGCCTCAGACGGTCGGGGTGGCGCCTGACGCGGTCGGGATGACGCCTACAGCGGCTCCTAAGGCGATCAGGGGTTCGCCTCAGGCGGCGCCTGAGGCGGTCGGCGCGCCTGAGGCGCCGCCTGATTCGGGCAAGTAAATGCGCCGCCTGAGGCGCCGCCTCAGGCGTTGGGAATGTGGCAGGGTGGGGTCGCAATGACACCACTACCAGTGATACCAGCGCGCCTTGTGTGCCCCGCGCTCACCCCGCCTTCCCCCTTCGCAGCTACAGGCGAACACACGCACGCACACACACACACACACACACATGCACACACACACGCACACACACACACACACCAGGTGCACGCAGCGAGCGAGCAGCGCGCTGCGCAGCTGCAGGCGAGCACACACACACACACAGAGAGAGAGAGAGATATCGTTACAGAGAACTCTGCACGGCAGACCTAGATAGGCTGTTTCTGGTCATCATTGAGGAGATTCCATTTGGAGGCGGGTGACCAACCGTGCGCCAACAAGAGGGTGAATAACCTCATTCAAAAAGCAGTGGGGGAAAGGGGCAAATGCGGGTCACTGACGGCTGTGTTCGTCACTCCGCTTCAACTGAGTTTAAACTAGGTCTCGGCAGATTGACCTCCACAGTTGTGGAAATCTCGCTAAGAGGATCCACTCGGGTGTGACTCGCTTGGACAAGAGGTCCATGAACTCGGGGTGCTTGGAGATGTCGCGTTTGAAGTTGGAAAAGTGGGTGTTTGCGGAGGAACGGAACTTGACGGAGTGGGCGAAAAAGTCGCCGGCGCTGAGCCGGTAAGATGTGATGGCGCCGCCGGCATAGAGCGAAGTCATGTCCGGTCGGCGGTACGCGAAAAGGGCGGCAGTGGGGGGGTATATGATGTCGGGAGGGAGTGGGGGGGAGAAGGGACGGGCGGGTGTGTGGAGATGGAGGGGCGGGGGGACGGGGGAGGTGGGAGGCGGCGGATGAGGGAGCCGATGAACGTAGCACGGTGCTTGTTGATCGTGTCGATGATGGGGAACGTACAAGGGGGGGAGGCATGCATCGTGGTGGTGGAGGTGTGCTCTGTGGTGTGAGGAGGGATGCCCTTGATGAGGCGGAGGAAGCGGTTGTGGGTTACTTCAAGTCGGTGGATGTGGGCCTTGTTCAACGTCCATGTCTGGCAGCCATACAGTAGGGCAGAGATCACAAATGCGTTGTAGAGGTGGATCTTGTTAGTGGGAGAGATTGAGTTGGAGTTCCAGAACCGGGGAGTGAGACGGTTGAAGGCGTACCAGGCACTTCCGATCCGGCGTGAGATCTCTGAGTCGAGGATGTCGGAATCAGACGTGTTGGGAGCGTCATCAGAAGGGGCGGCGGGGGAGGACAGAATACTTCCCAGGTATTTGAACTTGGAGGTGGAGTGGACCAGGTGGGGGGTAGATGAGGAGTTGGAGGGGATGGTGATAGGGGCGGAGGGGACGGTGTGGGCAGAAGGGTGGCCGAGGGATTGTGCCACGGTTTTGTCGTAGTTGATCGCAAGGGCCAGGTCTGAACAGATGCGGTCGAGGAGGGTGAGCATGGTGCGGAGGTCGTCCTCGGAGGGGGCGAGCAGGGCGATGTCGTCGGCGTAGAGAACGAGGGGGAGGATGGTGGTCAAAAAGTCCTTGCGGGACTCAGGGGTGTACAGTTTCCCGTCGATCATGTAGCCAATTTGAATGCCAGCGTTGGGGAGCTGGGCAATCAGGGACCGGACAACTGTGTCGATGTAGACATTGAAGAGGAGGGGGGAGAGGGGCAGCCTTGCTTGACGCCAGCTTTGAGAGGGAAAGGGGCGGAGTATGCACCGTTGACTCGGGCTCTGGCGGTGGCACCAGAGTAGAGGCTTTCGATGCGTGCAAGGAGGGCAGGGTGCGCGCCGCGGTGGAGGAGGGTTTTCCAAAGGGCGGCGTGATTGACACTGTCGAACGCCTTGGACAGGTCGACGTAAGCCACATGGAGGGGGGCGTGGGCGCGGTGTGACTCCTCTTGGAGGCGTCGTAGGGTGAAGATGGCATCGGAGGTGCCACGGCCCGGACGGAAGCCAAACTGGGAAGTGTGGGACACACACACACACACACACACACACCAGGTGCGCGCAGCGAGCGAGCAGCATTCTGCGCAGCTGCAGGCGAACACACACACACACACACACACACACACCAGGTGCGTGCAGGAAGCGAGTAACGTGCTGTGCAGCTACAGGCAAGCACACACACACACACACTCACACACACACGCACGCACACACACACCAGGTGCGCGCAGTGAGCAAGCAGCGCGCTGCGCAGCTACAGGCAAGCACACACACACACACACACACCAGGTGCGTGCAGCGAGCGAGCAGCGGTGCTGCGCAGCTGCAGACGACCACACACACACGCACACACACGCACACACACACACACACACCAGGTGCGTGCAGCGATCGAGCAGCGTGCTGCGCAGCTGCAGACAAGCACCTCCACGCTGAACAGTGTGTCCGAGACGGGAGGGCGTGCAACCACGCTGCTGGCAGGTGTGTTTGTTTGTGTGTGTTTACAGGCAGGTGTGCGTGTGTGTGTATCTGTCTGTGTGTGTGTGTGTTTGTGTGTGGCCGCGCCCTGGGCGGCCCACTCCCTGGGCGGCCCACTCCCTGGGCGGCCCAGTCCCTGGGCGACCCACTCCCTGGGCGGCCCACTCCCTGGGCGGCCCACTCACGACCCCTAACCCCTCACCCCACCAATCAACCAACCAAGTGTTACACGAGGCCGTCCGCATGCACCGGCAATGCCTGTACTACTAACAGCAACACACACCGGCACTTGTTACGAAGTCTGACCCATGCATTGCCATGTCTGTCGAATAGCGGGTGCCTAGCCAGCGCCTGAATCGAGTGGATCGTATCCTGGCGCACTGTGCCTGCCACCAGTGGTGTCATTAAGGAAACCAAGAATGTCCTGTTTGCCCCAGCAACATGGGAGCAAACATGCCGAATCGCCCTCGAAGGAATTGTCCCCGAAGGAGTTGCCACCGATGGAGGCATTTTTCGCGTAAAAGTGTGAACATCGTCGTATCTCACAGTCGTCGCGCTGAAATCCCCCCGATTCGCCCCTGCGGTTTCCCCCAGAATTTCCCGGCTTGCCCCCACAGCGGGTCTGCGGGGCAGTGATTCCCCTGCGAGCCGTATACCGCTCCGAGCCGGATTTCCCATTTCCCAGAAAACCACCCCACACTTAGTGGGTGAGGGCGTGGAGCGATGCGTTTGAAAGCTCTCGCCGAGAGCAGCGCAGCGGCATGCGTCGCGTGGGCACCCGCTATGTATTGTGCCTGGTATGAGAGGTCAAAGTTGCTGGAGCCGGCAAAAAAACTAATTACTAAAATCCTTCCCAGGGACCACTGCTGCGGGGGCTCGGGGGAGCGCTAATGACACCACTGCCTGCCACCCTCACCTACGCACCAGTGGTCCCTGTGACGGATTTTAGTCATTCGTTTTTTGCCGGCTCCAGCAACTTTGACCACTCATACCAGGCACAATATACAGCGGGTATTCATGCAACGCATGCCGTTGGGCTGCTCTTGGCACGAGCTTTCCAACGCACCGCTCCACGCCATCTCCCACTAAGTGTGTGGTGGTTTTCTGGGAAATGGGAAATCCGGCTCGGAGCGGTATACGACTCGCAGGGGAATCACTGCCACGCATGCAACGTTCTCTGCTGACACGCCTGAGGGTGCGCCCGCGCTCTTTGCAGAGTGGGGGTTCCCTACCATCACCAGCCAGCCATCTCATCAAGGTGCTCGGGCCCTACGTACCGAGCGCGATCGTGTACACCTCTGCAGAGGCAGCTGTAGGTGTCCTTGACTGCAACACCCATCATCATCATCATAGGCGACTTCAACTGGCGTATCAACCGCGACGGCGCACTGTGCCTGCCCCCCTGACTGGGCAGACTGCTGGGCGGTGCTGCGCCTTGGTCGGGGCGAGCTGTGGCCCGACGCGCCGAGCACGATCTCATATACACCTCTATAGGTGTCCCTGACTGTAACGCCCATCACCATCATCATAGGCGACTTCAACTGGCGTATCAACCGCGACGGCGCGCTGTGCCGGCCCCCTGACTGGGCAGACTGCTGGGTGGTGCTGCGCCTTGGCGGGGGCGAGCTGTGGCCCGACGCGCCGAACACGATCTCATATACGCCTCTGTAAGTGTCCCTGACTGTAACACCCATCACCATCATCATCATAGGCGACTTCAACTGGCGTATCAACCGCGACGGCGCGCTGTGCCTGCCCCCCGACTGGGCAGACTGCTGGGCGGTGCTGCGACCGGGCGAGCCGGGGTACACGTAAGTGTGTGTGTGTGTGCGTGTGTGTGTGTGTGTGTGTGAGAGTGTGTGTGTGTGTGCGTGTGTGTGGGTGAGTGTGCACGGGTTGTGTATCATACGGATGTGTGTGAGCGTGCGCGTGTGCGTGCGTGTGCGTACGTACACCGGATGTGTGTGTGCATGTGTGTGCGTGTGTGCGCTTGGTGCCTGCCGCCCAACTGAGCAGACTGCTGGGCGGTGCTATGACCGGGCGAGCCGGGGTATACGTTAGTGTGCACGGGGAGCATGCCTCCGGATGTGCGTGTGCGTGTGCGTGTGCGTGTGCGTGTGTGTGTGCGTGTGTGCGCGTGTGTGTGTGTGTGTGCGTGCGTGTTTGTGTGTGTGTGAGAGTGTGTGTGTTTGTGTGCGTATGTGGCTGGGTACACGTGAGTGTGCAAGGGGTGTGTCATCATACGGCCAACGGATGTGTGTGCGCGTGTGTGTGCGTGTGTGCGCATGTGTGTGTGCGTGTGTGTGGGTGTGCGTGTGTGTCCGTGTGTCTGCATGTGTGTGTGTGCGTGTGTGCACGTGTGTGTGTGCGTGTGCTAGAGCAGCACGGATACCAGCACCAAACCACGCGCGTGTTCTCGCAGCTACGACCCCGCCCACAAGGGTAGCATACGGCCCCTGGATGTGCGTGTGCGGGTAGGCCAGTGGTTCCGCTGAGGATTTTGGGAAGGAGACGGCTCACCCCGGGCCTCACGCTCACCTGGTGAATCTCACCCCGGCGGCTTTGGGGAAGCAGTGTGAAAGTGTCGACCTTCACACTTTTGGTTCGGAATTCGTGCAATCTCACCCCGAAGCGCCGGTTTGAATCGGCCAATCTCACCCCGAAAATGCGCTTGTGCAGGGTGCGGGGTGGCTTACGGATACTTTGGTGTAGGCGCGTGTGTGCTTGAGTGTGTGCTGGAGTGCTAGAGTGTGTTCTAGAGTGATAAGAGTGTGTGCTAGAGCGCTAGTGTGTGTGCTAGAGTGGTTGATTTTAGAGTGTGTGCTAGAGTGCTTGAGTGCTCGAGTGTGTGCTAGAGTGCTAGTGTGCTCGAGTGTGTGCTCGAGGAGCATGTAAACCAACACCAAGCCACGCTGCGCGCGCCCTCTCTCGCAGCTACGACCCACCCACAAGGCTGTTATACAGCCACCGGATGTGCGTGTGCGTGTATGCGTGTGCGCTAGGGGAATACGGAGCGGACGCCAGTATGACTCATTTAATGACACATGCTAGTTTTAAAGCGGCTTCATTCTTAGCCGCTGGTGTTGTCATAACCTCCGCAGGAGGAAATCTAGAGCGGCATGGGTACCAACGCACTCTGCGCGTGCCCTCGCTGCTCGCAGCTACGACCCCGCGACCAACCCGATGCTTGCCTCGCGCCCCAAGTACCCCGGCCGGCTGGACTACGTGGTCGCCCGCAGCGTGGGCCCGTGGGAGCCTGTGGTGATGGAGATGGTCGGCCTGACGCCCCTGCCGGCTGCGTTTGTTGCACCGGGAGGGGCGCGCTGCGCGCTGCTGCCCTCGGACCACTTTGGCCTGCTCGTTACGCTGCGCCTGCGACAGGGCCTGGTGGCGGCGCCGCCGCGGGGTGACAGCAGCGGCGGCGGCGGCGGGAGTGGGGGTGGGGGGCCGCCGGGGGTGGTGCCGTTCAGTGGGGGCGGGCGCGTGCTCGGCGCGTGCGGGTGATGTGCTGCCGCTGCATGCATGCGGCGTGATCGTCCAGGCTCTGCCGCTGGCTGGTGGCGTCCACGCACGTGGACCTGTCTGGAAGGTCTGTCGCGCCCATGTGCGTCCTCCGAGCTTTCGCGATGGGGGGCCAGAGACAGAGTGCAGCGGGAGGGAGTGTGGGCGGGGATGAGGTGGGCAAGTAGAGTAGAGGCCAGGATGGTGGATGGTTAGCCAGTATAGGGGAAGCAGACGCTGGAGAGAACCACAGTAACAATGACGGAACCTGCAAGGCTCCTTGTGCCACATGTTGGAACCAGGGCAGTGGCACAACATCTTGAGATCCGCCATTTGAAATCCTTGCACTGGTATGGAGGACAGGGCGGCCCGCTCTCGGCCAATTCAAATGAGTGTCGGTGAACCATTGAGCATCGCCCACAAGTGTTCTGCGTGTGTCGTGAGTGGCCTCAACCACACTTCGCTACAGTGTGGGAGCAGCCGCGGCTTGGCCGAGTGTTAGGTTGGTGGGGCCTCTTAGCACTGCTACCATCATTCTCCAGCCTGACGCTCCTCAGTGTGAATAGAGACGAGCTACAAAGAAAGTGCAGTGTGTGGATACAGAAGGGAGCTCTGTATCTCTGCTCTGAACGCTGCGACTACCCAAAGTGTGCAAGTGTTGTTACATTATGTGGGGCGCCACATGTCAAGTGTGTGGAAACTGTTCAAATTGCACGACTGCCTGTTCCAGACACTAGGTTGTGCTTCGTGTAAACCCAGCACCTCTGCCTTTGTCTCCGTCTCTGTCTAAGTATAAGCCTGTAAACTCGCCCCGTCTCTCTCTCGCTACCTCGTGCGCCCCAAGTCAAGGTGTCCTTAGGTTTGCAACCTCCACGCTGCTCCCACCGGCCCAAAGGAGCGTTTGCCTCGCAGCAGCAGCTAGGGCGCTCGCTCACATCCGGCTGGGCGGCTTGAACTCCGAGATGTACCGCTCGACGAGCAGCTCAGCGAGGCGGTACACCTGCGTTTTGCAACAGCATAGGGGGGAGGGGGGAGGGCGAAGGGCACTGAGGGCACAAATAGGGGGTGGGAGCGGCTACGAGCAGCTCCGCGAGGCGTTGAACTGCGGCAGTGTTGAACTTTGTTGGGTGAATAGGTGGATCATCGGTCTAGGGTGATAGGTAGAGGGCGAAAGGCACTGAGCAGTGGTTCCGCAAAGGATCTTGAGAAAATGATGGCTCAACCCGGGCCTCACAGCTCACTTCCTCGATCTCAGCCCCCCGGAAGCGACTTAAAAAGGCTCAACCCGCCAGCCCGCCCTTGGCCATCGCACCCAGCAGCTGCGCACGCACTCCCCCTAGCCCCCGAGCTACAAACCAAGGCAAAAACACCATCGGGCCCACAACAAGCCGCACCTTCTGCCACGCGTCGTCCCACGCAGCCAGCCCGCCTTTAGCCATTGCACCCAGCAGTGTCGCACACAGCTGCTCCTCCTCGGCGCGCGCCGCTGACGAAGACGCGCCAGCTGTCGGCCCGCCTGTGGGTCAAACAGGTCAAACAAATCAGTCAAACGCAAGCAGGCCAAACTGCTTGGAACCTGAGGTCAAACGGGGGCGACGAAGACGTTGGTTGAGCGCCAGCAGTCGGCCCGCCTGTTGGTCAAACAGGTCAAACACATCAGTCAAACGCAAGCAGGCCACGCAGCAGTTAAACATTGGCGCTGCAGAAGACAACACGCCAGTTGTCGGCCTGCCTGTGGCTTGATTCAAACGCAAGCAATAGACAACCAGTGAGTTGGTGTTCAAACGAAGGCGAGTACATCGCCGCAGACGCGGGTGACAGCTGTCGACCCGTCTCTGGGTCAAAGCGGTCAAGCACATGAGGTCCAACGTGCGCCGCTGTGAGTCAAACAGGTAAAAACATATGTGAAGTCAACACAAGCAATCACATGTAAAGACCCCGCCCCACCCACCCACCCACCCGGCACGACCCCACCCACCCACCCACCCACCACCCGCCCGCCCCGCCCGTCCGCCGCCCGCCCGCCCCCCCACCCCCCACTCACCCTTTTTGAACGTCGCCACCCTGTCGCGCGCCATCTTCTGCATCAGGATGCGTGAGTCACCCTCGGCAAACTTGCAGCACTGTAGCAGTCGGTGCAGGGTTTAGGGTTCAGTTTGAGGTTTTAAAGGTTTTGGGGTTTAAGGTTCAGAGTTTAGGCATGTTTGGTGCGTCAGGTGGGGCTTGCAAAAAGGCATACGCTTGCCAGTAGCCAGCCACCCGTCTGTAGCGCTCGGACGCTCTACGCCAAGCAAGGTTGAATATGCTGCCTGAAGGTGCGTTTTGGGATAGCAGGCGTGAGTTGCCCTCGGCAAAACTTGCAGCACTGTAGGTGGCAGCATGTTTGGTGCGTCAGGTGAGGCTCATAAAGAGTCGAAAGTGTCTACCAGCGAACTTGCAACACTGCGTGCACACAGTGCAACGCCCACGTGCGGCCGTGTTTTGGATTCTTGTCACTTGCAGCTTGCAGCACTGCGCACGCACCCAGCACAGCGCGCACGTGCACGCATGTTGAGTGCGTCAGGTGGAGCTTGCACAAGGGCATACTGTAGTGGCACGCTTATGTGGGGGACGGCTTGGGGGAGGCAGGCGCGAGTCGCGCTCGGCAAACGTGCAGCACTGCAGCAGTCGGTGCGGGGTTTAGGGTTAAGTTGAAGGTTTAAAGGTTTCACAACCTCCCCCAATGGGGTTTAGGGTTGAGGGTTTTAAAGCCATGTTTGGTGCGTCAGGTGGAGCTTGCGAAAGGGCATACGGTAGCCAGTAGCCAGCCACCCGGCAGTGGCGCTCGGAAACTACTGTAACCACTGGACTGGAATTCTATCATCATCAGTAACACGCTCATTTGGGGTACGTTTGGGGGGAGGCAGGCGCGAGTCGCCCTCGGCAAACGTGCAGCACTGCAGGTAGCAGCGTGTCCGGTGCGTCAGTTGGAGCTCACAAGTGAGCTTGCAGCGCTGCACACACACCCAGCACAGCGCGCACCCCAACATGCACGTGCGGGCATGTTTTGACTTCTTGCCATTTGGACCTAGCACAAGGGCAGAAGAGCTTGCAGCGCTGCACACACACCCAGCACAGCGCGCATGCGGGCATGTTTGGCTTCTTGTCATTTGGAGCTTGCAAAGGGTCCAATGTTTGTCTACCAGTGAGCTTGCAGCGCTGCACACACACCCAGCACAGCGCGCAAATGCGGGCAGAAGTGGTGGGTTTCTTGCCAGTTGGAGCTAGTAAAAGGGCGGAAGCGTCTTCCCGTGAACTTGCAGCACTGCACGCGTTCGCGCACACTCCTCCAACGAAGGCCGACAACCTCCCACTACTAACTGAACTGCCCAGGGATGGTGCTTTTAGAGCCCTGCGGCCCCCCATCAGAGGAGGCGATCCCGTGCCCTCCCAACAAACCAAGCCCACTTTTAACCACAAAACACAACCGGTACATTGGTGCCCCGCCGCCCGCCTTCACAGCAGGTGATCCCACATGCCCTTGGGCATGGGATCGTACGCTATGACCAGGCAACGAACCAAGTCCACTGCTAACCACCCAACCACCTAGACTAACCCACTCGTTACTCGCCTGCAGGTAGTCAGTCCGCTCAAAACCTCCGCCCGCCATCAGCGCGTACGAGCCGACCTCCTGCTTGAGCCGGTGGCACAGCTCGATCGACGTCTCGATGCAGCGCACCTGCCGCATGGTGTTGAAGGTTCAGGGTTCAGGGTTCGGGGTTCAGGGTTCAGGGCTCGAGGACGAGGACTTGTTCGACATGCCTCCTGCTTCAGCCGGTGGCACAGCTCGATTGACATCTCGATGCAGCGCACCTGCCGCATGGTGGTGAGGGTTCAGGGTTCGGGGTTCGAGGCGTAAGGGTTCCGGGTTCCGGGTTCCGGGACAGGCGCCGGGGATCATGTTGCAGGGGCTCAGTTTGGCTGACTCCTGTTGGCACAGCTCAAGTGAAGGCTTGATGCAGCAAACCTGCCGCAAGCAGCGTGTTCAGGGGGTGTCCAGGGTGCACGGCGCAAGGGCCCAGGGTGCAAGGCGCAGGGGATCAAGTGGCAGGGATTGAGTCTGGACGACTCCTGGAGGCACAGCCTGCTGCATGAGCCTCGATCGACATCTTCATCCAACGCACCTGCCCTACCAAAATCTCAACGCCTGATCTGCGCCATGGAATGCGGTCATAACGTCTGAGACGGTCGGGGTTGCGCCTCAGGCGGTGGCGGGCGCCTGAGGCGGTTAGTGTGGCGCCTGAGGCGGTTTGGATAACGCCTCAGGCGGCGCCTGAGGCGATCAGGATAGCGCCTGAGGCGACGCCTGAGGCGGTCGGAGCGCCTGAGGCGTCACCTGATCCGCGTCATGGAATGGGACGCCTCAGGCACCACCTCAGGCGTTGTGAATGTGGTAGGGCTGCCGCATGCAGGGTGTTTAAGGATCAGGGTTCAGAGGGCGTCCAGGGTGAGGCGCAGGGTCTCGGTTCCTGGCGCTGGGTGGAAGGTTTAAGGTTCAGGGTTGAGGGTTTGGCAGGCTTCTTGCTTTAGTCGGTGAAACGGCTCGGTGAACGTCTCATTGCAGCGCACCTACCACATGCAGGGTGTTTGTGTCTGGCTCTGGCTCTGGCTGCGGCTCTGGCTCCCATGCATGCTCAAAAGAGAAGGCGCCCACTGGGGGTCCGGACACGACGCGTCTCTGGGCAAAAGCCTGAAAAAATGCACTCGCCACACTCCGCCCCACCCGTGCGCCCCACAGACGTCGACCCCCGAACCCTCCCCGAGCCAAGGACCTTTTTTACACACCCAGGATCGATCCATCTGGGTTTGGGTTTGGACGGGGAGGGTCAAATTGAGCTTGGATCGCCCTTCCCAGACGCAGTGCCTAGTCTCCTGCTTCAGTCGGTGGCACAGCTCAATCAACGTCTCAATGCAGCGCACCTACCGCATGCAAGGTGTTTGCTGCATCCCATGCATGCTCAAAAGGGAAGGCGCCCATGCATGCAAGGTTCCCATGCATGCTCAAAAGGGAAGGCGCCCAGACGCAGCGCACCTTGGCTGCTGCAACCACGTCCACCAGCGCGCGCGGCGGCACGTCTCCCGCCTGCAGCAGCAGCAGTTGGGGGAGGGAGTATAGGATTATGAAGCAGCAGCAGCAGCAGGGACAGGGACAGGGACAGGGGCAGGGACAGGGTCAGGGACAGGGTCAGGGTCAGGGTCAGGGACAGGGACAGGGACAGGGACAGGGACAGGGACAGGGACAGGGACAGGGACAGGGACAGGGACAGGGACAGGGACAGGGACAGGGACAGGGACAGGGACAGGGACAGGGACAGGGACAGGGACAGGGACAGGGACAGGGACAGAGACAGGGACAGGGACAGGGACAGGGACAGGGACAGGGGTAGGATTAGGGGTAGGGGCAGGGGTAGCAGCAGCAGTTAGGGATGGGGAGGGATGGGGTGGAGGTCTAAGAAGCGGCAGCATGTGCATGAGCATGAGCAGCAGCAGCAGCAGCGGCACAAAAACGTCCTCCAGCGTGCGCAGGAGGGCCTAAGCGCCCGAGCAAGCTGCACAACGCTCCACAAGAGAGGTGCCCAACAGCCTGACACACCCATCAGCATACGCTTCAGCACTGTCGTAAACGCACCTTGAGCAGCGTCACAAACACGTCCTCCAGCAAGCGCTGGGGGGCCTAAGCACCCGAGCAAGCTGCACCACACTCCACCAGAGAGCCTGACACACCCATCAGCATACGCTTCAGTACTGTCGCAAACGCACCTTCAGCAGCGGCACAAACACGTCCTCCAGCGTGCGCAGGAACGCGCGCAGGCGCCCGAGCCGATCGTCTGCCTCTGCATACAGTGCCTGCGTGGATGTGTGTGTGTGTGTGTGGGGGTGGGTGAGGTGAGTAAGTGGGTCGGTGGGTTCACCGGTGGGTGAGGTGGGTGGGTTGAGGTGGGGCGAGGTTGGGTGGGTGAGGTGGGGTGGGGTGGATGGCTGCTCGTCTGACTCTATGTAACGCCTGCATTGCGTGTGTGCTTGGCAGAGTGGGAGAGAGTGAGACAGAGTGAGAGTGCGAGTGAGAGAGTGAGAGTGAGTGGACACCGAGATAAGGGTGCAGCATGTCAACCCTGCGCCCTCGCAGCAAGCGCCCGCCCTACCACATTCCCAATGCCTGAGGCTGCGCCTGAGGCGGCGCCTTCACTTGCGCGGATCAGGCAGCGCTTCGACCGCCTGAGGCACTCCCCCGACCGCCTGAGGTATCGTCTCAGGCGCCACCCCCGACCGCCCACGGCGCCGACCACCACCTGAGGCGCAACCCCGGACCGCCTCGGGCGTTATGACCGCTTTCGCTTGCGCGCTTCAGTAGTTGGGAGTGTGGTGGGGCACTACACACAGCGCACCTTGAGCTGCGGGATCTCGCTGAGAACTGGTCGCCGGCCTCCAGGTGCCCAGCATGGCTGCGTGGCCAGGCAGGGCAGGTGAGTGTCAGGGTTTAGGGGTGAGTGCTTAGGGTTTAGGGTGTAGGATTTAAAGTTCAGGGGAGGGGGGTGCAGGATGCTGTGGGCGGATGGCTGAGCACCGGCCTCCATGCGCCGAGCACAGCTGCGTGGCCAGGCAGGGGGGTCAGGCGGTTCAGTCATGAGTTTCGGAGGGTTTAGTCAGCACCCATGCGGCCACCTATCAACACCTACGCGTCCAAGTAGGGGCTTCTTAAACAGCGTTTGCGCAAAAAACGATTGCTGACTTAGCATCCCTCCACACTTCCCCACCCCACACCCGTCCACACCTTTGCATCTGAGTAGGCTCGCGTGTTCTTTAACAACAGAAACGCAAACACAATTGCTGACTCAGCAACCATCCACAGTTCCCCCCCCACACACACACCCGTCCACACCTTTGCATCTGAGTAGGCGCGCCTTTTCTAAAACAGCGTCTGCGCAAACACGATTGCTGACTCAGCAACCCTCCAGCCCCACACCCGTCCACACATTGGCTTCTGAGTAGTCGCGCGTATTCTTACACAGCGTCTGTGCAAACACGATTGCTGCCTCAGCACCCATCCACACCACCTCCCCCCCACACCCGTCCACACCTTTGCATCTGAGTAGGCGCGCGTGCTCTAAAACAGCGTCTGCGCAAACACGATTGCTGACTCAGCACCCATCCACACCTCCTCGCCCCCCACACCCGTCCACACCTTTGCATCTGAGTAGGCGCGCGTGTTCTTACACAGCGTCTGCGCAAACACGATTGCTGACTTGGCAACCCCCCCCCCACACACACCCACACCCGTCCACAGTAGGCGCGCGTGTTCTTAAACAACGTCTGCGAAAACATGATTGCTGACTCGGCAAGCATCCACACCTCCCCCCACACACCCGTCCACACCTTGGCATCTGAGTACTCACTCGTGTTCTTAAACAGTGTCTGCGCAAACACGATTGCTGACTCAGCAACCATCCACACCTTGGCATCTGAGTAGGCGCGCGTGTTCTACACAGCGTCTGCGCAAACACGATTGCTGACTCAGCAACCATCCACACCTCCCCACACCCGTCCACACCTTGGCATCCGAGTAGGCGCGCGTGTTCTTAAACAGCGTCTGCGCAAACACGATTGCTGACTCAGCGATGACGATGCGCCCGGTGTACAGGCGCTGCCCGATCATGTCGATGTTGGGCACGCCAGTGGCTGCCTGCGGTTTGGGGTTTGGGGTTTCAGGGTTTAGGGTTTCAGGCTTAGGGCTTGGGGATTGTGTGTGTTCCAAGTGTGCTACAGCGATGCCCATTCGGCATGTGAAAAGACGCTGCCCGAACATATGTCGATGTTTGGCATGCCAGTGGGCGCCTGCGATTTGAAGTTCAAGAATTCAGGGTTGCGGGTTTCAGGCTTAGGGCTTCGGGATTATGTTCTAAGTGCGCGACAGCGATGACAATGCGGCATGTGAAAAGACGTTGCCCGTTGATTTTGGGCACGCCTGTGGCTGCCTGTGGCTGCCTGCGATGTGTGTGCGTGTTTGTGTGTGTGTGTGTGTATGTATGTTGTGTATGTATGTTGTGTGTGTGTGTGTGTGTGTGTATATAGTGTTCACCATGGCACCCCCTCCCTTGCACGCCCTCCTGCTGTTCGGCATCGTCGCGGTCGGATTTGCATCCAACGCGCTCATCGCCGCCATCGGCTCAACCGGCATGCTCATCGCCCTCGCGGGCGCCACCGTCGCGCTGATCGCCAGGGATCACGCCGGCTACCGCGCGGGAGTCTCCTTCTCGTCCACCTCGGTCACGTGCTCGCTGGCACAACCGAACTGGACCTTTCCCATGAGCTCTACGCTCGCATCTCCTTCGACCGCCCCGCCGCCCAGCCGCCCCACGACGGCCAAGCAGCGCAGCCCGCCCAGGCCCACGCCCCCCAGGCAATCGCCGCCGCCCACCCACCCGCCGCCCGCCAGGCCCCCATGCGCATGCCCATGCGCGGCGCGCGGCGTGGTCCCGCCCCCCCTGCCCCTCAGGCCCCCATCGTCCCCCCTGGCCCTGCAAGCCAGGCAGCAAAGGCCGCCCTGGTCGGCGTGTCCGAGGTGGTGAACGCCGCCGCACAGGCCGCCTCCAAGCGCGCCCGTTCCCCACCTGGCAAGCGCGTTTGCTTCGAGCAGCCTGCCGCCGCCGGGCCCTCTGCTGCCCCCGCCCCCAAGCCTTCCGCCAACTCCTCCCCCGCGCCTCCCGCCGCCCCCGCCCCCAAGCCTTCCGCCAACCCCTCTCCCGCGCCCTCCGCTGCCTCCCCCAAGCCTACCGCCAACTCCCCCCCCGCGCCCTCCGCCGCCCCCCCTCCCAAGCCTTCCGCCAACCCCTCCCCCGCGCCCTCCGCCACCCCCCCTCCCAAGCCTTCCGCCAACCCCTCCCCTGCGCCCCGCGCCACCTCCCCTCCCAAGCCTTCCGCCAACGCCCTCCCCCCGCCAACTGCACCCCTCCCAAGCCTTCCGCCCCTCCCGCCCCGCGCCACTCCCTCCCAAGCCTTCCGCCAACGCCACCCCCGCCATCGTCACCTCCGGCCCCAAGACGTCCCTCACCCCCCCTGTGACTTCCGCCGCCCCCCTCGCCACCACTCCCGCCGTAAGGCCCGCCAAATTTTCCGAACGCGGCCAGTCGACCTCGCCCGCGCGCCCGGACGCGCGCCCGGCCGCGCGCCCCTCCACCACTTCCACCGCCCCCGCCGCGAAGCCTGCCAAGCCTGCAGCGCGCGGCCGGTCGGCCTCCCCTCTCCGCGCCCTCAACGCCGCTGCCAACGCCGTTGCCGCAGTCGCATCTGCCGCAGCCGCCGCCCTCCTCCCCACCTCCCTCACCCCCTCTGCCCCGGCATCCCCCACCTCCACCACTCCCGCCCCCTCCGCCGCCCCCGCCGCCCCCACCCACGCCACTGCAGGCTCCCCCTCCTTCCAGGGGTGGGACCACGCAGCCGGCACCGCCGACTCGCCCACCACCCCCCAGAACGCCCTCACTACCACCGATGCGCACACACCCTCCGAGCTCTCCAACCCCGGCACAGGGTTCGCAGACTACGGCGGCCCCTCCACGCACGAGTCCCCGGCCTTTGTCACCCACAAGGGCAAGGGCTCGATGATCGAGGCCATCAAGATCCGCGAGGCATCTGCAGGCATTGGTCAGCGCATCACCCGCTCCATCACCCGCTCCATGTCCCTTGAGCAGCTCTCCCCCTCCGGCCCCGGGGTGGGGCAGGAGTAGGCGGGCCCCACCCCACCGACGGGCAGGACGACTAGCCACCGTCCCTGTACCATCCGTCCCCCGGCTACCAAGCGCCCCCACCTCCTTCACCCACGCCACGAGCTCATCGCGGCCACCTACAACTGCTGCATCCTCTGGGGTGCAGCAGATGGCTCACGCTTCAACCCCATGGCACACCCCCTTGCTCTCGCCAAACACCTCGCACACCTCCGCATCGACATATGCGGCCTCCAAGAGGTGCGGCACCCCGGCTCCGGTAGCCAGCCGCTCGAAGAGAATGGCTACCACTTCATCTGGTCCGGTGGGACCAAACACACCCACGGCGTCGGCGCCCTCCTCAGCCCTGACACCGCCAAGCTCCTCCTCAAAGAGGGCGGCTACGCCGCACTCAGCGACCGCATCCTCGTCCTACGCTTCCGCCCCGCCGGCGCCCCTCCCGTCACCGCAGTCATCGCTTACGCCCCCACAGACGCCGCGGATGACGCAGTCGCCAAGGACGCGTTCTACGAACAACTCCACCGCGACGTGCTCTCCCAAACCCCCTCAAACCACTTCCTTTTGGTCCTAGGCGACTTCAACGCCAAGATCACAGCGGCATCCCCCGACGCCCACCCGTCGGTGGGTCCGTACGCCTGCCCCCCCCTCCACCGCCCCTCCTCCTTCTTCCCTCCCTACTCCCCCCTTGCCGGGTTCCACCACAAACCTGGCATCAGCGACAACGGCCACCGGCTCCTCGACCTGTGTGCCGCCCACAACCTTGCCGTCACCTACACCTTCTTCCCCCATCCCCCTTCGAGCGTATTTTCTTGGTACAGCAAAACCCAAAAGGATTGCAACATCCCAGACTACATCCTCGTCCGCCGCCCTCACCTGGGCTCCGTGCAAGACGTGCGAGCACGATGCCCCAAGACCCGGGGACTTGACATCATCGCCCGCTCTGACCACGCCCTTGTCACCGCGCGCATCCTCTTCCGCTTCTCCAGAGCCTGGAACATCACCCACTCCCGCCGTCCTCCTCCGCCCTCCCGCTATTTCACCGACCTGCTCCGAGACCCTGACACGCGGCTCCACTTCGCGGCAGCAGTCGAGGAGGCCCTCGCCACCCTCCCCCCTTCCCCGACCCCCCCCACCCTGGACCAGATGACGAGCCACCTCACCGCGGCCATCCACTCAGCGGCCAGATCCACCCTTGGCCCCCGCCCACGCGAGGTCCCCATCCACTTCTACCTCCCCCCCGAGACTCTCAAACTCGCCCACGACCTTCAGTCCATGCGTTCCGACAGTGCACTGACTGGCAACCGTGACGCCCCCAAGGAGGCGCGCATGACTGCCCAGCTCAAGTCCGCCATCGCACGCGCCACCAACAAGCACTGGGACGGTGTCGCTCAACGCGTGCAACACGATTTTGACGACAACAACCCCCACTCCGCCCACCGCATGCTGTCCAAACTCGTCGACCGCCCCCCTTCCGCCGCCCTCCCTGCCCTCCGTGTCGGCGACCACCTGTGCTTTGGAGCTCAGGCGGTGGCAGACGCGTTTGGAGAATATTTCCGTGTCCTCCACACTCCACTCCGCTCGGAAGTCGACGAAGCCACCCTCGCCTCCCACCTCATCTTCACACCCACCACCCCCGCACCGCCCCCGTCTCCCTCCCCCTCCTCCTCCTACACTACCCCCGCTCCGCCTCCGTCCCCCTCCCCCTCCCTCCCCTCCCCCTCCCCTCGCCCTCCCCCCCTCCCTCCCCTCCCCGTCCCTCCTCCCCTTTCCCTCCCCTCCTCCTCCACTTTCGCCCCCCTCCCCCTTCCCCCTCCTCCTCCCCCCCTTGCCTCCCCTCCCTCTCTGAGCGAGGTGGTCTCCGCGATCAAATCCCTCAGGAACTCTGCCCCCGGCTCTGACGACATCACCTCCCCCCTCCTCAAACACGGCGGCACCGCAACCGCAACCGCCCTCCACCAGATCATCCTTATCTGTTGGAACACCACCTCCATCCCCGCCGCGTGGAACCAGGCAGACATCTGCCCCCTCTACAAGGGTGCATCCTCGGGCCCACCCACGCGCAGCAAGTCCTACCGCGGCATCTCCCTTCTGCCCGTCGCTGGCAAGGTCTACACTCACATCCTCCTCAACCGCCTCAAGCTCCAGCTGGAGCCCACCCTCCACACTTCCCAGTTTGGCTTCCGTCCGGGCCGTGGCACCTCCGATGCCATCTTCACCCTACGACGCCTCCAAGAGGAGTCACACCGCGCCCACGCCCCCCTCCATGTGGCTTACGTCGACCTGTCCAAGGCGTTCGACAGTGTCAATCACGCCGCCCTTTGGAAAACCCTCCTCCACCGCGGCGCGCACCCTGCCCTCCTTGCACGCATCGAAAGCCTCTACTCTGGTGCCACCGCCAGAGCCAGGGTCAACGGTGCATACTCCGCCCCTTTCCCTCTCAAAGCTGGCGTCAAGCAAGGCTGCCCCCTCTCCCCCCACCTCTTCAATGTCTACATCGACACAGTTGTCCGGTCCCTGATTGCCCAGCTCCCCAACGCTGGCATTCAAATTGGCTACATGATCGACGGAAAACTGTACACCCCTGAGTCCCGCAAGGACTTTTTGACCACCATCCTCCCCCTCCTTCTCTACGCCGACGACATCGCCCTGCTTGCCCCCTCCGAGGAAGACCTCCGCACCATGCTCACCCTCCTCGACCGCATCTGTTCAGACCTGGCCCTTGCGATCAACTACGACAAAACAGTGGCACAATCCCTCGGCCACCCTTCTGCCCACACCGTCCCCTCCGCCCCTATCACCATCCCCTCCAACTCCTCATCTACCCCCCACCTGGTCCACTCCACCTCCAAGTTCAAATACCTGGGAAGTATTCTGTCCTCCCCCGCCGCCCCTTCTGATGACGCTCCCAACACGTCTGATTCCGACATCCTCGACTCAGAGATCTCACGCCGGATCGGAAGTGCCTGGTACGCCATCAACCGTCTCACTCCCCGGTTCTGGAACTCCAACTCAATCTCTCCCACTACCAAGATCCACCTCTACAACGCATTTGTGATCTCTGCCCTACTGTATGGTTGCCAGACATGGACGTTGAACAAGGCCCACATCCACCGACTTGAAGTAACCCACAACCGCTGCCTCCGCCTCATCAAGGGCATCCCTCCTCACACCACAGAGCACACCTCCACCACCACGATGCATGCCTCCCCCCCTTGTACGTTCCCCATCATCGACACGATCAACAAGCACCGTGCTACGTTCATCGGCTCCCTCATCCGCCGCCTCCCACCTCCCCCGTCCCCCCGCCCCTCCATCTCCACACACCCGCCCGTCCCTTCTCCCCCCACACTCCCTCCCGACATCATATACCCCCCCACTGCCGCCCTTTTCGCGTACCGCCGACCGGACATGACTTCGCTCTATGCCGGCGGCGCCATCACATCCTACCGGCTCAGCGCCGGCGACTTTTCGCCCACTCCGTCAAGTTCCGTTCCTCCGCAAACACCCACTTTTCCAACTTCAAACGCGACATCTCCAAGCACCCCGAGTTCATGGACCTCTTGTCCAAGCGAGTCACACCAGAGTGGATCCTCTTAGCGAGATTTCCACAACTGTGGAGGTCAATCTGCCGAGACCTAGTTTAAACTCAGTCGAAGCGGAGTGACGAACACAGCCGTCAGTGACCCGCATTTGCCCCTTCCCCCACTGTTTTTTGAATGAGGTTA
>VFSX01000553.1:0-10000 GCA_016618255.1 Chlamydomonas sp. UWO 241 | reverse complement strand
TAAGCACTTCATTGACCCCCTCCACCCAAACTCGGTGCCCTACCACATTACCGACGCCTGAGACGGCGCCTCAGGCGACGCCTTCACTTGCGCGAACCAGGCGGCGCATCAGGCGCTCCGAGACTGCCCGAGGCGCACCCCCGACCGCCTCAGGCGTTATGACCGCCTTAACTTGCGCGCCCCAGACGTCGGGATTGTGGTAGGGGTTCCAGCAGCCGTCACCGTGCTCGCACACAGGTTCAACTGAATCGTGCCGCATCTCCCCTATGCCTGATGCTTTCCTCTAGTTAACACAGCCCCTTATAAACGAACCCCGGCCGAACCCCCATGGGGAGGATATCAGATCTGGGGGTCGAGTGCCCTGTCTAGGTCCAGCTCGGAACCACTCGCCCCCCACCACCAGTAGCCCGCCACCCGTCTGCAGCGATCGGGCGCTATACGCCGAGCAAGGTCGAATGCGCTGCCTGTAAGAGCGTCACACACGACTGTACAGTCCATCATCACCATCATCAGTATGCCCTGCGACCCACCCTCTGTGCCCGCCGCCGTCACCGTACCGGCACACAGGGTGAACTGAACCGCAGAGCGCAACGCCACTCCTTGCGGCCCTGCCCCGGATCCAACTGCCGTCAAGCTACTTCCAGCTACCAACAAGCCTCCACTCATAACCAACAGTTACATCGATTTTCCAGCAAAGACAACCTCTAGTCCTAGTACCACCGCCTAGACCCAAGTCCAGTTCTGGCCCTAACAATTACTTGTGAGGGGCGGTAGCTCCCAGCCGGCTGCCTGCCAACGTGTAGTCCCAGAGCAAAAAGGAGAGCTAATTCATAATCAAAGCCCCTTGGTACTAGCCCTTCCCCAAACCCTCTAGAAATGCACCCACTTTACAGGGCCTCCCCATAACCATCAAAACGAGCACAGAGGCCAGGGAGTTCATGTATGGGAAGGGATCAACCGGCTCCAGCCTCCTCCCCACACACGCACTGAACACCCAAACCCCGCAGCCCTATGCCCTGCCCTGCAACCCACCCTCGGAGCCAGCGGCCGTCACCGTTCCAGCAAACAGGTTGAACTGAACCGTGAAGCGGATGCCGAACCCGGGCCCCAGCTGCGTCGCAAACTCCGAAAGGATCGCGTGTGCGCCTGTGGGGGGCGGAGGTGGGAGGCAGCTGAGTGTGCATGCATGTGCATCCGTGTGTGCGTGCACACTTCTGTGTCTGTGTGTGTGTGTGTGTACTTCTGTGTCTGTGTGTTTGTGTGTGTGTGTGTGTGTGAATACTCTTGAGAGGATCGCGTGCGCGCCTGTGGGGGGCGGAGGTGGCAGGCAGCTGTGTGTGCATGCCCGTGCGCCCGTGCGTGCGTGTGTAATTTTGTGTGTGTTGGTGTGTGTGCGTGTGTGTATACTCGAGAGGATCGCGTGCGTGCCTGTGGGGGGCGGAGCTGGGGTGGAGGTGGCAGGCAGCTGTGTGTGCATGCACGTGCGTCTGTGCGTGCGTGTGCACTTCTGTGTGTGTGTGTGTGTGTGTATTAGTCTGTGCACGTGCGTGTGTGTGTACACTCTTGAGAGGATCGCATGCGTGCTTGAAGCGAGAGGCACGTGGGGCATTGCCTACCGCCAAGAGCATAGTAACCCACTTTCTGGCGCATGGTTGGCCACCCGCCTTCAATCGGAATCACCCCAATGATAAGCGGAAACAGCCTATCCAGGTCTGCCCTACGGATTTCTCTGTAACGACCTCCCTCTCACTCTCTCCCCCTGTCTCTCTCTCTCTTATCCAGGAGCTGTGCACCGAAGAAGCGCTCTGGTTCGTGTGTTGATTGTGTGTGCAGTGGTTCCGCTAAGGATATTGGGAAAATCACGCCTCGCCCCGGGCCTCACGCTCATTCCCTGCATCTCACCCGCCGGGGCGCGTTTTTTTGGCTTAGTGTGAAAATGTGTTGTACACTTCAAGAAATTCGCGCAATCACGTCTGCAGCGCCGGCTTGAATCTGCCAATCTCAGCCCGCAAATGCTCTTTTGTGGGGTGCGGGGCGGCTAACGGGAACACTGGCGCGTGCGTGGTGGCATGTGTGCGTGTGCATGCAAGAGCGGCGCACCGAAGAAGCGCTCGGGTGCGTCGCGAACGTCAGTCATCTTGACGAGGCGCGAGTGCACGAGGGCGCGCAGGCGGGCCGCGGCCTATGCGCATGCGTGTGTGGGGGGTGGGGTGGGTTGCTGATGTGTGTGTGTGTGCAGGTATGTGTGCTCAGTTGTGCGTGTGCAGGTGTCTGTGTGTGTGTGTGTTCTGCGTGTGTATGTGTGTGTACCACGTGCGTATGTGCGTGTGCTGCGTGCGTGCGTGTGTCTGCTGTTTGTGTGTGTGTGAGTGTGTGAGTGTTTTGCGTGCGCTCGCGAGCGCCACTGGGGTCGTGGTCGTGGTGCAGAGCGCATGCTTGGGTGATTGGTGATGTAGAGCACAAGTGAAGCAGCCCCTGTGTGTGTGTGTGTGTGTGTGTGTGTGTGTGTGTGTATGCCGTGCCGTGTGCTGAGCAACAACTGACCGCCAGAAGTGGATTGTAAAACTCTCTCATCATAACAACTGCCGTGTCAGTTGCATGTGGTGCATGCAAACATGGTAGTTACCTCCACGTGACTGGGGCTGCCCGACAGTGTCTTGGGTAGGTCGGCAACATGTGCACGGAAGGCGGCCTCCCACTGCTGGTCTCCGAGCACGACTGGAGCAGGCGCCATCCTGGGACACACGACGCAGGAGTTCACAACGCTCCTGCTGCTTCAGACTATCACGTCAGATGCTAGAGATGGTCTCTGCGGACGAGAACAAAGTTCACCACGTCGATTTGGAGGATGGAATGCGCCAAGACTGGCGTACGTGGCAGTAACTCACCCCACACCACGCGTCACACCCACCCACATGCAGGGCCCTGCACCTCTCGACCCACTACCTGCTCATCACCACCTAGGCATGCACCTACCCTGAATCAGCATCAGTGTGGGGGGGGTGCCGCCACAGCACGCAACGGGAGCAGCTCAGGTGCCATGCACACACACGCGAGCAGCATGCGCACAGTCAGCATGCGCACTTGTGTGAGGCTGGGACCTGGTGCTGCCAGGCTCCTGCTGCTGCGTACGAGATTGCAGTGCAGTGGAGCTCCTAGCAGCGCCGCTTCACCGACCAGCCGCGTGCTTGGAGTCATTCAGGGATCAGCGGCGCATAACAGCGTGAGAGCACCTGCTTTGGCATGGGCCATTGACCCATGCATGGGTCAGCCTGCATGGGCGTGCCTTCGCCACACTGCGTGCCATGATGGGCCTTTGATCACATATCCCCTCCATGCCACGCCCCACCTTGCTACGGCTGAGGTGCTGCTTACTTGCCGCCTGCCGCCGCCGCGTGTGGGTGGCGCTGCCGTGGGCTACTTTCGTAGCTTGACCTTTTGGTGGGCCTTGAGCCTGCTGTCTGATAGTCCTGATGGAACTCTGGAACTGATTGTGACCGCCGGCAGTGGATTTTGTAACACTACTCTCTCTCGCTCCCCGTCCTGCCCCTTTCAAACTGCAGGCCTCGCACCCAGAGTGCAGTGCGCGCATTGATGCCATCCACTCAGCACTAGAGGCAGCAGGCCTCCTGATGGGGACCCCCCCGCAGCTGCAGCTGCTGCCCAGCTCTCGGGCGCCAACCGACGCTGAGCTGGCACTGGTCCACCCGCCCGCCTACACCGCCCGGCTGGCGCAGATCTGCAGCGCCATCCAGGTAGGCGACCCTGCTTCTTGGCGTGTCCTCTTTCTTCCGTGTGACCACTCGAGATCAGGAATTCAGACGCCAAGTTGTTCACCTTGGGTGCTGGCGAACAGGCACGCCTCTTGACAGTGGTGTCATGAAGGAAACCAATAATTTCCTGTTTGCCCCCGCAACATAGGAGGGAACATGCTGAATTGCCCTTGCAGGAAAAGTGTGAGTGTCGTCAAATTACACACTTTTTCGAGCGAAATTCCCACGATTTGCCCCTGCAGCTTGCCCCAAGTTTTCCGGTTCGCCCCCGCTGCGGGGTCTGCGGGGGCTGCGGGGCGCTAATGACACCATTGCCTCCAGCGCGATGAGCACCGCAGGCACACGAGGGCACAATCTGTGTCTTTACCACGTCCAGTGCTTCCTCAATTGATTCAGATGAATAAATACCTACTGCCTGCCCACCAGCGAAAATCCTGAATTGCCTGTTTTGGCGTTGTTTGGCAGAGCAAGTGTGGAAATCGCAAATTTTGCACTTTTCTGCCGAACTTGTCGCGATGTAGACGATGACCTGCCATCAGGCAACTAATTATTACCGCCTGTTGACCGCCGTTGGTGATAGACCGCCTAGTTGAGGAAGCACTGACCGCGTCCCCTAGCTGCTTTGGTACTGACGCTTGCCTGTCGGGCTGTCTTGCCGCCTTGCCCAGGAAACGACCATGCTCGACGAGTCGACCTACATCTCCAGAGGCTCATTTGGGGCGGTTGCAGAGGTAAGCCTTGGCAGCTCCGGCTGGGGTGTTATGCCCGTTGCCCCCCCCCCACCCCCTACCCACCCCCCACCACCCACCCACCCCACCATCTGTCTACCTCGTTTCATCCCAAACAAGCGTGCCACGACGATGAACCCTAAACCCTTAACCATGAATTAGTATCCCTTCCCCCTGCCTTCACCCCAACCCTGAACCCCATCGCAAGTTGCTGTTTCAACCCACCATAGGCCAAACTTGAAAAACACCAAATCACCAAAATGACATGCTGTCGAAACCGTCGCATGGGACGCTTCGCCACTGGTAATGCATGTCAGGCCCCAGAATGGATCGCCAGTGTGTCGAGTGTGCGCGGGGGGCGTTGGGAGGCGCCATGCGGTGCGCTTTGGTGTCGGTTGTAGTCGACAACTTGCGCCTGATGTCGCCCCTCGTGCCTCCTGCACGCCGCCGCCTACGGAGGAGGGTTCTCAATCGACAACCCTGCAATCCTTGGGCACTGGGGTGCTGGGGCTGCCCGCATGCGGACCTCGAAAGGGTGAAATTTGGTGAAATTGTGTTTTCGTGTTTTTAAGGTTGAAACAGCAACTTGCAATAAACCTTGACCCTACACCCAAACCCTAAGTCGCAAGTGTCTGTATATGATGATGTTTGGTTACAATCCACTTCTGGCGGTCACACGTTCGGTTCCGCCCTCTGGCCATTTGAGGGGCTGGGTGTGCAGCCTGCACAGTGGTGCTGCTTGCTTGGCGCCCGCCACCAAGTGTGGATGGCGTTACCGTGGGCTACTTGTAGCTTGACCTTTTGTGGGCCTTGAGCCTTGTTTCTCTAAGTCTCACTGGAGCTTTGGAACCGTACGTGTGACCGCCAGAAGTGGATTGTAAAACTCTCATCATCATTCCAAAGATCCAGTGGGACTCAGAGAAACAAGGCTCAAGGCCCACAAAAGGTCAAGCTACAAGTAGCCCACGGTAACGCCATCCAAACTTGGTGGCGGGCACCAAGCAAGCAGCACCACTGTGCAGGCTGCACACCCAGCCCCTCAAATGGCCAGAGGGCAGACCCAATACCTACCAAACAGAGGACGACCCCAAGCACACGCCCCGATCCCCGCGTGCCAACGTGCCAGGGACTCGGGGCTGCACTCGACTAGGCTGATGCGCTGCGGTCAGCCTCATCAGCCATGCACACACACACACGCACACAGACTCACACTCACACACACACACACACACGCACACACGCACCAGGGACTCGGGGCTGCACTTGACTTGGCTGATGCACTGCTGTCAGCCCCATCGGCCATGCACACACACACACACACACTCACACACACTCACACACGCACCAGGGACTCGGGGCTGCACTTGACTTGGCTGATGCGCTGCTGTCAGCTCCATCGGCCATGCACACACACACACAAACACACACACACACACACACACACACGCACCAGGGACTCGAGGCTGCACTCGACTTGGCTGATGCGCTGCTGTCAGCCCCATCGGCCATGCACACACACACACACACACACACACACACACACACAGACTCACATTCAGACACAAACGCACACACACACACTCGCACCAGGGACTTGGGGCTGCATTCGACTTGGCTGATGCGCTGCTGTCAGCCCCATCGGCCATGCACACACACACACACATACACACAGACTCACTCACACACACACACATAAACGCACACACGCACCAGGGACTCGGGGCTGCACTCGATTTGGCTGATGCGCTGCTGTCAGCCCCATCGGCCATGCACACACACACACACACACACACGCACACACGCACCAGGGACTCGGGGCTGCACTCGACTTGGCTGATGCGCTGCTGTCAGCCCCATCGGCCATGCACACACACACACACACACACAAACTCACACTCACAGACAGAACTCACACTCACACACACAGACACACACACACACTGTGTACATGCTAGCTAGCCCAATGGCACGCAGCCAGATGCGCAAACTGGCCTTGCGCCCATCGCCGCCTCGTGCGATGGGGACGCGGAGTAAAACGCTGAAGGACCTCAACAACCTCAACCTGATGGCGCTGGGCGCTGGCATGGCTGCCATTGCTGCGGATGCTGCTGCGGCGGCGGGAGGCGCGGGGGCCGGTGAGGAGAGCATGGAGGGTGTCATTGTGGTCGCGGGGACCCCTTCCCCCCGCGCTTGCCTCCTCACCCCGGGCCGCGGCACGCGTGGGGCGACCAACGCGGAGGTGCCGAGCAGTGCGATGTCCAGCCCAGTCCGGGCACCCGCCGACCACGATGAGATGCACATGGGGATCCCACCGCCCGACCCCAGCGCGGCGATGCACAGGGGGATGCGGGAACTCCTGCGCGAGGAGTTTGCGGAGCAGAGGGATCTGATCCGGGAGGAGTTCAGCAGGGGCATGGCGGCCCTGGCGGCGCGGGTGACGGAGACGGAGGCGCGGGTGGCGGGGGTCATCGCGGCGGTGGCGACCCTGGACGCGCGCATCACGGGCAAGTTCGCCCAGGCCGACGTGGCCTTTGGGCCCCTCCTCCGCCTTGTGCCAGAGCTGAGCGTGGCGAAGGACGGGGTGGCCGATCTGGATGAGCGCATGGGGCGCATGGAGAAGCACGAGGTGCTGGCTCTGGCCCAGTTCCATGTGGACCAGGGTAAGTCCAGGGAGATGGCAGCAAAGGTGGCTGCGCTGACGGAGCAGGTGCAGGCGCTGGAGGCAGCCGCTCGGGGGGGGGAGGCGGCGGGCCGGCAGGTGCCGGTGGCGGCGCGCGCGCCAGTCACGGTCGCGCAGCCAGTGCCGGCAGCACAGCAGCAGCTGCCTGGGCCGCCGCAGCCGCCGGGCCCGCCACCGCTGCCAGCGGCTGTGAGCGGCGGGGGCCTCACGTTCGCCGTGGTGGTGCGGGAGCGTGTCAGCGACGCTCGCCACGCGCTCGCACGCGGCACGGAGCGAGCTCTCACCACGCTGCTGGGGCCGCACCACGTGACCGTGGTGCAGGCACGCGTCATGTTTGCTAACGACCACAAGAGCAAGGTGGTCTTCACGGTCGCGAACGAGGGGCATGCGGCGTTCATCCGCGCGCGCATGCTCCTGCCGCGGTGCACGGCGAACATGAGGCGGCCGGGCTGTGCCATCTTCCGACACCTGCCGTATGCCGAGCACCAGAGCCAGAGGCGCATGGCAATGCGGGGAGGTGGGGCGGGGGCGGGAATGACGGCGGGGGCGGTCGCGGCTGCGGGCGCAGCAACGGCGGCGGCGGCGGCGGGGGGCGGCCGCGGCGACGACAGGGGGGGGGACAAGGGCGGGAACGGCACGGGTGACGGGGGCAAGGGAGGGGGCATGGGCCCGGGGGGCTGCGGCGTGACCACGCTCCCCCCCAGCTGAGCGGCCTGCGGATCATGAACTGGAACATTATGAGGGGACATGACCTCTTACACAATCACCCCACCCTCACCAAGTGGCTGCAGGCAAACGCAGATATCGTGGCGTTCACCGAAACCGGGCATTCCGGTAAGCCCCCACCTGCCATCCCAGGATTCAAATGCCTCGCATGCAGCCAGCGCCCCCACAAATCAGACAGTGGGGGGGGGGTGCTGTATGTTAGCCATGCTGTTACGGGGAAGGTCAGCGTAATTCGGGATGTGCCCGAGCTTGGGATGCTCTGGTTTAGGATCACGGGCGCTAGGGACGTGTACGCGTTCGCCGCGTACATCCCCCACGCGAAATCCAAGTATCTGCTGCTCGAGGGGGGGAACCTGTCAGTAGAGGCACACATAACAGCCCTGGAAGAGGGCATCTCTAAGTACCGGGCAAAGGGGGAGGTCCTCGTGCTGGGCGACCTCAACGCACGCACAGGGCAGGAGGATGATAGGGATAGGGACAGGGGGGATGGGGGCCCCGCCCCTGCGGTGCGTGAGGGCGACATCGCGCAGGCAGGGCAGGTGGGGCCGAGAGAGTCGGCTGACCGCGTGCACAACGCGCATGGGCAGCGCCTGCTGAAGTTATGCCGGGACATGGGAATGGTTATCCTTAATGGTCGCCTTCCGGGGGATGAGCATGGGGCCCTCACCTACCACGCACTGGGGGCAGGAAAAACGTAGTCTGGTCGACTACTTTGTGGCGTCCCCTGACCTCGCCTTTAGTGGCGCGGGGGCACAACGGCCGGGCACTACCCTACATGTGCACGACCAACACCCACCAAGGCTAGGCGGGGGCAGGGTTGACCACAGACCAGTAGTACTGACCCTTACTTATGAGCCCGCTTCTGCGGTACCTGCGGCTGAGGCCGGCGCCCCGAGCGAAACGCCGGCCAGGTTTAGGTGGCCAAAGGGGGGCGAGGGGGCGTACGCACAGCTCCTGGGGGGGATGATGACGGACGTTTTGGGAGCTCGGGGGGCACCGACGGTGGATGAGGAGCTCAGCCGCCTCGAGGCCGCGGTCGAGCGGGCAGCCCGGGCGTTGCACGCGTCGGGTGAGGTGGGTGCGGTCTTGGTGCGGCCCATGACCGGGGACGGGGGGGTGCGACCACACATATGGTACACTCAGGAGTGCAAGGACGCACGCCGCGCGTGCCGGGAAGCGGAACGAGCGCACGGGGCGCAGTCACCGGCCGCCAAAGAGGCAGGGGAGGCCTATAGGCGGACCGCGCGGCGCTCCCGCCGCGCGAGCGAGGCCCGGGAACACACCGAGCTGATTGAGGACAGGAAGGGGAACCCTCGGCGGTTTTGGCAGCGGGTGAAACTGCCTGGCCAGGCGGTCGGTCTGAGGGACGTGGGGGGGCGGACAGATTATTTTAGGGATTTGCTGGGAAACAACCATGCTAACGCCACTGATACGACTCATACGACTAATACGACTAACACGGATGATGCCGCTGACCATGGGCACGGGGCCCCGTTTGCCCTCCCCACGACGACGGCCACGGAGCGGGCGGCAGCGCTAAATAATTCATTTACTGAGGCGGAGGTGTATGCGGCACTGATTGGCATGGACGCGGGCAAAGCCCCAGGCGTAAACGGCATGCCGATAGAGTTCTATCAGAGGGCATGGGCTAGGGCGGCGGAGGGGGGCGATGCAACGGATGCTGTGGATGAGGAGCACCTGCTCGCTGGCCCCATCACACACCTGCTCAATCGGGTCTTCCGTGAGGGGTACCCGAATGCATGGCACTTGGGGGCAACCACGCCGGTGGCAAAGCCGAAAGGCAGCCTAGACGTGCGGGACGATTACCGAGGGATCACGGTGGGGAATGCCCTCGCCAAGCTATACAGCTTGGTGCTTATGAACAGGCTGGACGCCTTAGCAGAACGGGAGGGGTACAGGGCGCGGGGGCAGGCAGGCTTCCGGAAGAAGAGGGGGACCCCAGATAATGCCTTCATCCTGCAACACCTTATTGAGAAGAGCGGCCTCCAGCGCAAACCGCTGTACGATGCCTTTATTGACTTCAGGAAGGCTTACGATTGCGTGCACCGCCCATTGCTTTGGAAGTGCCTAAG
>VFSX01000703.1:42500-57234 GCA_016618255.1 Chlamydomonas sp. UWO 241 | reverse complement strand
CCCCCCCCCCTCCCACAGGGCCGTTCCACAGCACGCGTTTGGTATAACGCGCTCCCCCACGCCCCCTCCGGCGGTTGGCTGGTCAACTACAACCTCTTCTACGGCTGGAATGGCTGCCTCTACATGGTGTTTTCGAGCGCGCTGAACAAGCGTTATGTTGACGGAACCATTGAGTACTACTTCTGCCCGACTGGTGCGTTGGTTTTGGTTCCCCCAGTCCCCCGTTTTTCCTGAGATTTTTAGGGTTGGGAAATGGCTGCCTCGACACAGAGTGTTGTTTGTCAGCGTGCTGAACAAGCATTATGTTGGCGAAACCATTGAGTACTACTTCTGCCCTGCTGGTGAGTTGGTTTTGGTTAGTTTTTTGTTTTCGCTCACGTGTTTCTTTGTTTTGCTTTCTCACAGGTTTCCACAATGCCCCCCCCTTCCTCCCCCATACCTGCAGGTCTTCATGAGGGCGACTGGGAGCGTGTCAGCGTGTTGCTTCATCGGACAGCAGCACACTGCTCGCACATTGTCGATTCTTCTTTATTTTCCGTCTTTGTGGGCTTCCGCAACGCTCCCACACATTCGCCCGCATACGCATACTCAGGCTCGCACACACACAAGAGGGAGACTGGGAGCGTGTGGGCATTCTTCTGTGCATCACCCTTTCACCATCGGAACGCGCAGTGTTCACACGTTGATTCATCATTTTTTTTTCCGGGTTTTGCAACGCCCCCCCCCCCCCCCGCCACAAACACGCGCACCCCACCCCACCCCCACCAAATTCACAGGCCTTCACGAGGGAGACTGAGAGCATGTCACTGTGCTGCTGTGCCCCTTTCCTTCTTCGGAAGACGGTGCAACGGTCGCAGCTGCACTGTTCTCCGCCCACACCTTTGACTCGCTGCACAACTGTACCGCCGGGAAGTGTGACTTTGAGGCGGTGCAGGTAGAAAGGTTCGTCTGGGGGGTTGTTAGCTGGGCTGTTGTTGTGAGGCGTGCATGTGTGCTCACTGTGTGCATGCGTGCCCACGCGCGCGCGCTCACGCACGTGAAGCGGGTGTGTGCGCAGGTGCGTGCGGTGCGTGCGCGGGTGCGCATGCGTGCGCGCACCAGTGCGTGTGCGCACGTTCCGCCACCGCAAGGCAGTTGTTGACATGCCCCCCCCCCCCCACACACACATACAGCAACGCCACCCACATCGTGGTCCACGCAGCGCTTCATTCGCACGCAAACTACCCGCGTGCGAAACCAAGCAGCAAAGCGTACGGCCAGGTGCGCTTGGTGTTTTTTGTTTTTGGGCGTGCTGTTGTTTCTTCTTCTTCAGGGTCGATTTCGTTTGTGTGTGTGTGTGTGTGTGTGTCTGTGTCTGTGTGTGTGTGGAGTGTGGAATGTGAAGTGTGGACAACTACCCACGTGTGACACCCAGCAGCCAAGTGTACGGCCAGTTGCGGCGGTTGAGTTGTGGATGTTTCGCATGTGTTGTGTGGGGTTTTGGGTGTGTGGGTGTGGGGTGTGGGTGTTTGGTGTGGAGTGTGGGGTGTGGGGTGTGGAGTGTGTGGTATGGAATATGGACGCCACGGGCTGCAGCAATGTGTGTGGGGGAAGGTGGGTCGAATGTCGGTAGGTGCAAGGTGGGGTGAAAGTGGGTGGAAGATGGGTGGAATGTTGCCGGAAGGTGGGTTGCAGTTCGGTGGAAGGTGGGTGGACGGCAGGTGTGCTGGCAGGTGGAAGAGGGCTGGAAGCAGAGGGCAGGCGGGAGAGGGCTGGGTGTGAGGCCACAAAGCATCCAGCTTCCAGGCAGCTAATTCGCGGCTTCTGGGCAGCTGCGAGGCAGCCAGCTATGTGTTCCAGGCATTGCGTCTGCAGGTTTGGGAAGAGAAATGGAAGATGGCAGAGCCAGCAGGGGTAGGCGCTGGTAGGGTCTCCGATGCTGATGTGCACAGATGCGGGTGGCTGGACAGCATGACTGTTCGCAGGTGCCACACGCCACTTCCTGGGCAGGTGCTGGGCAGCTACGGGGCGAGCCATGCCTGCCAGGCCTAGTGTTGACAGCTTCAGGAATCGCAACGGAATATGGCAAGAAGCAGGAAGGGCAGGCACTTGTAGGGGCAGATGCTGAGACACACATGCGGTTGGCTTTCAATCATGGCTGGGGTAGGCACCACACGGCAGCTGCTGGGCAGCTGCAGGGACTAGCAAGAGACGACGGCAAAAAAGGAAGGGGTCTGGGGTAGCCTGTCCACATTCCCAACGCCCGAGGCGGCGCCTCAGGCGTCGCCTTCACTTTCGCAGATGAGGCGACGCCCCAGGCGCGTCCAGACGGATTCAGGCGCAGTCCGGACGGCCTGAGGCGTCGCCGCATGCGCCACCCCGTCTGCCCTATGCACCCACCACCGCCTCAGACGCCCCCCATGACCGCCTCAGGCATTATATCCGCCCCGGCCTGCCTGTCTCAGGCGTTGGGGCTCGGTAAGGGTAGGTACGTGTGTGGGCTCCGATGCCAAGGCATCCATGCGGGTGGCTGGTGTGCATGACTGGGGCAAGCGCCACACGGCAGCTGCTGGGAAGCTTTGGGGCAGACGGGCATGTTTTCAGGTGCAAACCGACAGCAGGAATTCAGGAACAGCAACAGAAAGTGTCAGAAGGCACACCCACGATTTTGACTCCTGAGGCATGCACTAGGCAAGGCGACCAACGCTTGAGGCGGCCGGGGTGCGCCTCAGGCGGCTGTGGGCGCCGAAGGCGATCGGGGCGGCGCTTAAGTGGGTGATCGGGGGTGCGCGTGAGGCGGACTCGGCGCGCCTGAGGCCGCCGCCTGAGGCCGCCGCCTCATCCGCTGCAGTAAAGCAGCGGTCGAGGCGGTCGGGGGTGCGCCTGACGTGCCCGTCTTGATGCACCGCCTCATCCGCGCAGTTTAAGTGACTGGGTAGGAAACAGGAAGGGAGCGGGGTCGGCGCGTGTGGGGGCTCTGATGCTGCGAGGAGAATGGGACTGCCCGTAATCACCGTCGCTGTTCTGCTTGCGCAAAATGTTTGCATGTTTACAGTACGCACCCTCAGGGCGATGGCTGCCGCAACTCTCAGCCACACTGTCCAAGCTAGAGATGTGTGCCGATTTACTTTTCTGCAGTTGTTGTGGCAGTCGCCACACGGACAACGCCCACGGTGCTGCCACAGTGTCCCTAAACAGGTGCCGTTGTTGTGTTTGTAGCGTGTTACAAGGCGGCCAGTAAACACATGCAAACAGCGCCCAAAATCGGCGGATGCATTCCCGGTGAAGGAGAAAGCGAATCTGGGAAGGGGTTAAGGACGCCACGCCAACCTACACCAGCATGCACGTCACAGAGAATGATGAGAGGAGGACTGCTCTGCCACCGCCGTCAGGAGTCAGCAGGAAGGTGTTGTACGTTGGCTCCAGCACCGGCTGCTTCGCTAAAGTGTGATAGCCATCTGCAAAACTGTTGCCTCCGATGGGACTGTTGGTGAACGCACCAGAGGCGGTGAACGTGTCCATCACAGTTTGAGACCAGGCAATGGTGTAGCCGATGAATGTGATAGTGCCGCCCTGCATTGTCATGTGAAATGGAGTATCAGACAAACGAAGGCCTTGAAAAAAAACCTCGATTAGAGAAAAAAAACAGCTTTGGTAATCTCTACGGCACAAACACCAACAGACGATTCCAGGGAATAAAAAAGATCAGGGTAACCATCAAAGTTGTTGCTCAGGTCGGGCGCCTTGCCGTTGCTGAAAACCAGGGTGCCGGAGACGGGGGTGGGGGCGTTGACAAGGACCGGGCCGGGCGCGGGGGTGATTTGGTCTTCGGGACGCGGCACGAACGCGTACAAGGCGTCACCACCCAACTCGGCCTCGTCAGCGGCAGCGACAGACGCGATGGCAGCTTCGTTTTTCTTCTTGGTCAGAGTTGTCAAAGTCAACGCAATGGTGGGCTTGGTGTTATCCTGCGCGCGAGGTGGGGCCGAGCTGCACAGTTAGCAACAGAAGGGCATGAATGCCTGCCTGGTGGAAACGGGCGGTGTGTTTCTGCCGGTGCGAGACTCACATGGCCCGTGGCCTCACAAGTCTCATACACGCGAGGTGTCTGGTTGCACAGCCGCTTGCAGATGGCACTGCCCCTCCTATCTAGCTCGCCGATGGTCGGGGTGTCGGTGAACTCGAGATAGAGATTGACGGTGGCACCTGATGCAACGGCGCACTCGGGAGAACCGGGAGCGGTCATGGCATCTGTGGTTGTGGAGTGGCGGTGGGGTTTGTCAAGTGTGGGGTGTTTACAGGTGCCAGTGTTAGACTGGTGCTTTGAGGCAGATGGCAATGAGGCAGGGGGGGGGGGGGGGGGCTGAGCACGGGCGCATGCGGGAACATTCACACTGAGTCAAGGCTGTTGCCTACAACATGCGCCTACCTGCGGCACAAAACGGGACTGGTGGCTTGCCGGTGATGCTGTAGAGCTGGATGTTGTTGGCATCAGTGTGAACAGTCATTGCGCAGACCAGCCCAAGAAACGCAACGCCGAATGCAATATTGCGGAGCCCCATGACAGCCATTGGACACCTGTGCATGCCAGCACCACAAGCAGGTGTAATCAGGTGGGGGCAAGCATGAGCGGGCACGTGCGTGCATTGAGAGGCAGGGCAGGGCAGGTGAAAGGTGAAGATGAGTGTGTGTTCCACAACGCGAGAAGTTGTTGCGAGGGGGGTTGTCCTAAAAAAAAGCCGCCTTGCCCATTCCGCGCATCAGCGTGCGCTCTGTCTCTGTCTCTGCAATGGAAGGGCCGAGTAGAGGAGGAGGCCGTGCGGGGATTTAGGTTGTATGTTTGTACCGAACAATAGTGTGAATCGCAAATTCAGATGCCCTCGTAAGGAGCCTGCCCCCGTGTTTGCAGACTATGGACATGGGCTTGAGTGCCCGGATTTGGGCTCTCCGAAGCGTGTGGGTATTATTTGTTTCGGTTCAGCAACGTCGCAGGGAGAGAAGGGTCTAGGTGCTGTCATTGTGTTGTGCATTCGACTACAGCAACAGCGTGTACACATGCAAACGCATGCATGACACAAAACCCCATCATGGCATGCTGGCACATGAAAGCCCATGCTAACACGCCACCCTCAATTACTGCAGCCACAGAGGCAGAGGATCCACATCAATCCCCTTGGCCTAGGACCCAAACAAACGCAAGTGCGATGCGTGCACACGCACGCACACGTGTGTGCACACACACACACACACACACACACACACACACACACACACACATAGCAGGGTGTGACACACACACACACACACACACACACACACACAGAGAGAGATATCGTTGCAGAGAACTCTGAACGGCAGACCTGGATAGGCTGTTTCTGGTCACACACACACACACACACACACACACACACACACACACACACGCATGCCCCCCCCCCCACACGCCAGGTGCACACATTCCACAGAACGCACAACGGCATCTACGCCGTCGACCACGTGGGGAGAGACGGGCGTCGGTGATGGGAACCTTCAAAGCAGCTGCTCTTGCTGCTCCCGTGAGAGCCTGATTTTGCAGACGAGGCAGCGAGCGGTAAGACAGGGTTCTTTTGGGTGTCGTCGCGGACTCTTCAATCCTATTATTCAGCTGAAGTTGGGAACTGCCTGTCTGCCTGCCTGCCTGTATGTGTGCCATTTCATCAGTTGATTGACGTTGGGCGCGGCTCGTGCTGCTACCGCGAGATCCTGATTTTGCGGACGACGCAGCCAGTGGTGCGATGGGGGTCGTTTGAGGGTCATCGTGGACCCTTCAATAGTATTATTGAGCTGAAATTGTGAAATGCCTGTATGGGTGCCTTTGAATCAACGTCGGGCGCGGCTCTTGCTGCACCGCGGGAGCCTGAATTTGCTGATCAGGCATCGACCGGTGAGGTGGTTGTGCTGGTCCGTTCTGCATTGTGGGGGTGGTGACACTGCGGCCCTTCCAAAATCCCAACGTCTGATCCGCGCAAGTGAATGCGGTCATAACGTCTGAGACAGTCCAGGGTGCGCCTTAGGCGGTGGTGGGCGCCTGAGGCGGTCGTTGTGGCACCTGAGGCGATTCAGATAACGCCTGAGGGGGCGCCTGACGCGATCGTGGGTGCGCCTCAGGCGGCGCCTCGGGCGGTAGGAGAGGCTGGCTGCCGCTGCCGCTGCCGTGGGGGTGGGGGTGGGGGATAAACCCAGCGCGACCCCCTGCGCTGGGTTTATCATCCGTAGTGGGCCCGGCACCCTGACTAGGCAGGGTTTATGGTTTAGGGTTTAGGGTTTAGCAGCTGCTGCCGTTTCCGCGAGAGCCCGACTCTGCTGACCAGGCAGCGGGCTGTGAGAAGTGGCCCTACCACAGCTCCATCGTCTGATCCGCGCAAGTGAAGGCGGTCGTAACGCCTGGGGTGGTCCGGGGTGCGCCCCAGGCGGTGGTGGGCGTCCTAGGCGGTCGAGATGACGCCTGAGGCGGCGCCTGAGGCGATCACGGGTGCGCCTCAATCGACACCTGAGGCGGTCGGCGTGCCTGATGCGCCGCCTGATCGGCGCAAGTGAAGGCGCAGCCTGAGGCACCGCCTCAGGCATTGGGAATGTGGTAGGGTGGGTTTGTCATGCATATGCTCGGCATGCTCGGGACAGTGCTTGACTTCCAAAGTTCTGGTTAAGCTCGGGCACTCCCTCGCAAATAGGGCGGGCGCATGTCGTGATCGTAGGGGGAAGCTGCTAGCTGGAGCTCATGCTTTGCTGACTCCAGCTCCGCCAAGCCTCCTTCTCTCCCGCGCCCAAGTTGACCTCCCTCCCACTCTGTCTCTGCCTTGCCGTCCCTATCTCTCTCTCTCGTTGCCTCTCTCTGTCCCTCTCTCCATCTCCTTCTGTCTCTCTCTCTCCATGCTTCTCTCTCTTCCCTCTTTAGCCCCGACCCGACCCCCCCCCTCCCGCTCTCTCTCTCTCTAAGCAGAGTGTCTATGGCCCCCAACCCGTGGCCCTGTTTGCAGGCCCAACCTGCTCAGCCTACTTTATACGCTCTATACCTGCGAAACCCCATTCGCTTCCACTTTGCAGGCGTGGGGGGTCATCTGCAAGAAGGGCCCGGGCAACACGTTCTCCATGATGGCGCAGTGAGGCGGCAGGTTCTTCTCAGCTGCCACGTAGCTCCCAAGCAGCTGCCGCGCAGCTGCCTTTCTGGGAGGCACCTCATGGGCAGCTGCCGAGCAGTTGTGCGGCAATGCGGCTCAAGGGATTTGGGGCTGGGCGGCACGGGATGATGGCGCAGCAGTGAGGCGGCGGCTTCTGCTTAGCTGCCACGCAGCTCCCAAACAGTCCCCACGGGGACTGGGCGGCACATGCTCCATGGCGGAGCAGTGAGGCGGCAGCTTCTGCTCAGCTGCCGCGCAGCTCCCAGTAGGCAGTTGCCGCGCAGCTGCCGTGCTGGGAGGCAGCTTCTGGACAGCTCCCGGGCAGCTTCCGCGCAGCTGCTGTGTGGCAATGTAGCACATGGAGGGAGATGTAGCACATGGGAGGATGCAGTCTCCGCGGCAGCTCCCGCACAGCTGCTGCTCAGCTGTTGCTCAGCTGCCATGCAGCGATGCAGGGGGGTGGGGTGGATTGGGTGCGACCAGACAGCTTGAGGGTGTCCTTCAGTCTTTGGTTCAGTCCCGCTTTTTAGTTGCCACTCGCTAGTGACTCGCTAGCACCGGCGGTTGCCTTTGGTCGGTGTGACAGCTTTTTATTTTCGTTTTGTTTCAATACTACACATGTGAAGTGTGAGTGAAGTGTGAGGCGTCGCACGATAGCTCTCCTCTTTGCTCTGGGACTACACGTTGGCAGGCAGCCGGCTGGTGGCTACCGCCCCTCACAAGTAATGGTTAGGGCCAGAACTGGACTTGGGTCTAGGCGGTGGTACTAGGACTAGAGGTAGTCTTTGCTGGAAAGCCAATGTAACTGTAACTGAAGTGTTAGTGTACACTCCCTCACTGTAGGCAGCTCCCTCAATCCCACGCCCCTATCCTGGTAGGCTGGCGCGCTGCGTGGCCTTTCGGGCTCTCTTAGTAGAGCTCCCCTAGATGTGTAGTCTAGGCCTTAAATCACGCCCGGGGTCCTCCGGGCGCACATGTAAAACCTGTAAAACCCACGCCCCTAGGGTGCGTCCTGTAAACTGTTAACTGTTAACACACTCACTCCACCGTGGCCGCCCGCATGCTTGCCGTTTTTCCACCACGGCCCGCAGCTGCAGCGCCACCGCCATCTTGGACGACAGTTTTCCTACCACGCCCCAGCTGCGCGCAAAAAACACCCAATAAGGCCAGCCTGGACTTAGGGCCGTGCGGGGCCCCTGCATGCACGCTCTGCACGGAGTTGCGCGGCCTGAAGGTGGCGGTGCCACGGCTGTGCCTGCCACTCCTCATTGCTTGCAATGAATGCATCTTGCAGCTGTGGGTTTGACGTTTTCAAAAGCAGGCCGCGCTTTGTGTTGCCAGAGTGCTGTTGTGAGGAGGACGGGCCACCAGCGACGGCGCGGCTTGGCACTGCTTCTGGGGCTGCCCGGGCAACGGTGTCGATGGCAGTGGCGGAGGTGGTGATGGTGGTTGCAGCTGCCCTCCTGCTAATACTCCGGTATTTAAGAATCATGAGACACCGTGATGGCGTGGAGCTGTCATGGGCAGCACACGTCCACCCCAAGGCGACCCGCTTGGGCGTCTAGGCGACAAGGTGTTGAGGGTGTTGTTTAGGGTTTGGTGAACTGTCAACATGCTGGGCATCCTTGGGCCGCTGGGCATCCTTGAGGAGGGCATGGCATCGGCAAAAGACGAGCAGCTGTCTGTTGAGCAGCGGTCGGCAAATGCGCTGATTTCGTGCACAACAGCGCGCCACTCCTTCACGTGGACGCACAATGATATGATCGGCATCATGTTGTGTACTGAGGATTGAGGACCTCTTCAGATTTTAGGGCTACTTGGCCCTGAAACCTGATTATTTTTTAGGGTTTTGTTGGCACCCCAACCCCAACCGACACACACACTCCGTCGCACACACCCATATATCGTGCAAGTCGTAGATATAGCACACGCCTCTCATTTCCAAAACGCGTGCAGGTGCACAGCACAGCAACACCTCATAGACACAGCAGAGTCTTCTCATTTGCGCCCATCGCACTTCACCCCCAGCAGCACCACCATACCACGATGCAGCCGCCTCTTCTACGTGGGCTGGCCGCGCTTGGTGCTGCTAAGCGTTTTGTGCTCACGGTACACCAGCAACAGTCAGTGTCTAGTCAGCATGACGCGTGCCACTACGCAGCGTGCCACTGCGAGGAGGAGCGGGATCTATGTCGTGAGACGTACGTGGCGGAGGGGGAGCGCGACGAGGGCGCAGCACACGACAAAGATAGTCTTGGTGTGCTGTCTGTGCGCTCAGTGGCGCACGCTGTGACATGCGCCGCGATGGCTGTTGCAGCGTACCAGCTCGCATGGACGCTGCTGCTGCTGTTGCTCACACTGGAGGGGCTGCTGGTGCTGGAGGGCCTACTGGTGGGTCGCACGCTTGGCCACATGCACCCATGCACCCGCCCACATGCCCCCCCCATGCGGCCACGCCCCATGCATGTGCTGTGCCGCTGTGCTGTGCCGCGTCTTCGCTGCTTGAGGCCCACCTATGCAATCTGTTTTATGATAATGGGTGCTGCTCGGCTGCCTGCCTGCGAGGCATGCCCTCCGCTCTCTGCCACTGCTCCCGACCAAACGACAGCTGGGGCCTCCCCACCACTGCCCGAGTCAGTGATTTCCTTTTCGGCTGTCCACAGCCATTTGGATGTATTCCAGGTGTACTTTGACATTGAACACAGCTCAAACCATTTGGTGGATTGTAAGTCTGACGAGCCTGCCAGATAGAGCTCGTAAAGAGCCTTCACATGATGTACGTATGAGGACAAACGGTCAACGGGAGCTCAACGGTCAACGCGGTCACAGCAAAATCCGGCCGTGGAAACATCAATTTAAAATCATGAAGTCATGATTAAACAACTCGCGTGATTCGCCCGTGCCATAGTGCTGTCGCACACGCAACACAGCACAACACGGCACATTCTCGCAGGCTCTCCTCGGGTCCACCTCGAAAGAGCATCCCCCCGATTGGTCTTGGCACCCCCCACACACAGGGGCGATGCAGAGCTGCGGCGCTGCAGAGCTGCCCTTCCCCCCCTTTCCCGCCATACACAACACACACCTCCACCCATCCGCACGCAGTTCCGCGGCTTCCACGGATGGAGCGCCAACAGCGCAAGCGAGCCCCCCTCTGCGCCCGCACAACCATCCAATTCCGAGCCAGCAGCGAGCGCCACTGGACCTCCCCCGACCCCGCCATCCGAGCACATTTCCCTGCGAGTGCTGCACACGCTCTCACCACACGCACACGCACGCACGCAGCGCCGCGGCTTCCGCAGAAGGAGCGCCAACAGCAACAGCGAGCCGTCCTCTGTGTCCCCACACCCACCCATTTCCGATTCAGCAACGAGCGCCACTGGCCCTCCTCCGGCCCCGCCATCCGAGTCCAGTGCCCCGCGAGTGCCGCAGACGCTCTCACTATGCACACACACACACACACGCACGCAGCGCCGCGCCTTCCGCGGAAGGAGAGCCAACAGCAACGGCGATCCCCCCTCTGCGTCCGCACAACCATCAGAGTTCGATTCGGCAATGAGCGCCACCGGTCCTCCCCCGACCCCGCCATCCGGGAACTTCGCCCCGCGACCGCTGAACACGCTCTAGCCACATGCACACACACACACACGCACACAGCGCCGCGACTTCCGCGGAAGGAGAGCCAACAGCAACGTCGAGCCCCCCTCCGCGTCCGCACAACCATCAGAGTTCGATTCGGCAATGAGCGCCACCGGTCCTCCCCCGACCCCGCCATCCGGGAACTTCGCCCCGCGACCGCTGCACACGCTCTCACCGCACGCACACACGCGCACGCACGCAGCGCCGCGGCTTCCGCAGAAGGAGCGCCAACAGCGACAGCGAGCCGTCCTCTGCATCCCCACACCCACCCAATTCCGATTCAGCAATGAGCGCCACTGGCCCTCCCCTGACCCCGCCATCCGAGCACATTTCCCCGCGAGTGCCGAACACGCTCTCATTACACGCAAACACGCGCACGCACGCAGCGCCACACCCTCCGCAGAAAGCGCGCCAACAGCGTAAGCGAGCCCCCCTCAGCGTTTGCACAACCATCAGAGTCCAATTCAGCAACGAGCGCTAATGGCCTCCCCCGATGCCGCCATCCTAGAACAGTGCCCTGCAAGTGCCGCTCACGCTTTAACCGCACATGTTCACACGCATGCAGCACCGCGCCTTCCGCGTAAGGGGCGCCAACATCAACAACAAGTCCCCTCCGCCTCAGAGTCTGACTCGGCAACGAGCGCCACTGGCCCTCCCCCGACCCCGCCATCCGAGTCCAGTGCCCCGCGACCGCTGCACACGCTCTCAGTACGCACACACACACACACACACGCAGCGCCGCGCCTTCCGCGGAAGGAGCGCCAACAGCAACAGAGAGCCCCCATCCGCGGCCGCACAACCATCCGATTCCGATTCAGAAATGAGCGCTACCGGCCCTCCCCCGACCCCGCCATCCGAGTACATTTCCCCGCAAGTGCCGCTCACGCCCTCACCACACGCACACACACGCACGCACGCAGCGCCACATCTCCCGTGGAAAGAGCGCCAACAGCAACAGCGAGCCGTCCCCCGTGTCTCCACACCCATCCGATTCCAATTCAGCAACGAGCGCCACTGGCCCTCCCCGACCCCGCCATCCGAGTTCAGTGACCCGCGACCTTTGCACACGCCCTCACCGCGCGCACACACGCGCACGCACGCAGCGCCGCGCCTTCCGCGGAAGGAGAGCCAACAGCAACAGCGAGCCCCCCTCCGCGTCCGAACTCCCATCAGAGTTCGATTCGACGTCGAGCACTGCTGGTCCTCCCCCGACCCCGCCATCCGGGTTCAGTGCATTCTCTGATGCGCTGCGTGGCTGGCCGGACGTGCAGGCCTCGGGCCAGGAGGCTGACCCAGGGCTGAGTGGCACGTGGCTCAAGGTCAGTCTTAGGGTAGTCGCTACGGTGTTCTAGGTCGTGGAGCTTGTGCTACGTGGCTGGCCCGACGCGCGGGCCTTGGGCCAGGAGGCAGACCCAGGGCTGAGTGGCACGTGGCTCAAGGTCAGTCTTAGGGCAGACGCTACAGTGTTCTAGGTCGTGGAGCTTGGGGTGTGTGGATTGCCCCAGCTGCGGGGGTGGCTCAACGCATGGGCTGTGGGGGCTGACCATGTGTGCTAAATAGCACAATATTGAGTGTCTCTGATGTGCGTGTGTCGCTGCGTGGCTGCACAAACGCTGGCTGTCGACAATTGTGTGGATGTGGCATCGAAGCTGTCAATCGCATGGGTAAGGCCTGTAAGGTTTTCTAATAAAACGCTCTACGTATAATCTTTCGTAACTACTATGCTAAGGATTCACTGTTGGTTGTGCCGCCTTGGTCGAAATGAGTGCCCGCTTGGGGTGAAAGTGCAGGGAGCTGGGCTTGAAGAGAGAGAAGGAGGGGGAGAGAGAGAGAGAAAGGAGGGGGGGAGAGAGAGAGGGAGAGAGAGCGCTGATTGGCGCGTCGACAAAAGTTGGTCTTGGGGTTGATGATTCGGGGTTTCAGAGAGTGGATCAGTGGTTGCGTTAAGGATCTTCGCAAATTTATGGCTCAACCCGGGACTCACGCTCGTTTCGTCAATCTGTACCCGACCCGAGGCGAATTTTGGCGGGAAAAGTGTGAAAATGCCGATTTCCACACTTTTTCGCGTCGGAATTCGTGTGTCAATCCGGTCCCATGGGGGGTGCTCCCTGGCAACCACCCCTTTTTCGGCTGTCTGCCCAATGGGGAGGGGCAGCGCACGGTCCTGAACCGGCCACCCATGCCTGCTACTCTGTAGTTGTGGGGCGCATCCACCTGCCCTGACCCGTGCTCTGGGTCAGGGCAGGGGAGAGGTGGGAGTTTTTTTGTCATTGCCAGGGGTGGCGGCCGTTGCCGCCCCGTATCTGGCCGAAACGACGTGACGTGTGGTGATTTGGTCAGGGGGGCAAGCATGACCCCTGGGGTGTCGCCGACCACGGGAAAACCCACGCATGGGCTCACGAGAGAGTCACGCGTCACGTTGTCTAGGCTGGGTGCGGTCCGCATGGGCGGCCCTTGTAGCATGATGAGCCTCCCTACTCTCCCTCACCCACCCCCCACCCCCCACCCCTTCCGCGGGTGGGCTGGGATACCCGGCCCAGTTATCGCCCTTCCTATACTAATTATGTTCTGTTGATGCAGGCTCGGCCTGTTCAGGGGGGGCCCCCCACATGCCCCCCCTGTCCTGTTTTTTCTGCCTTTCCGTTTTCCCCAAACTAATTGAAGTTAGGATGTGCCCCACCGAGTCCTTCTGTGCCTCCCCCCAAGAGGGGGGGCCTGCGACAAGCTCAAAGTCGTGCTCGGTGCAACACAAAGGGGTGGGCATGTGCCCAGAGCCAGGTTAAGGGTGGCAGGTTTCAAGTCCTGTGTGCTGGTTGAAATCCCAGTTAGAAATCCCCTTGAACGCTAGAGGTTGCGGCCCGGCTTTTCATTCCTTTTATTATGGGCCACGTCTTGGCCACGCCCTCTCCTACGAGAGGGGGGTTTGTCTTGATTGCCCACACCCCCCGGGGTGTGTGGCGGTGCTTCCTGCCTAATCGGCGGGCTATGCGAGTATCCAACCATGTCCAGTGCTTTTGTGTGTGGGGAGCCTAACTATATGTGTGTACCCCCCGGGTTACTCCTTGCGGACCGGGGTGTTCTGGCTTGAGGGTCCCTGACTTTTTCTGGCTCTCGTTTTGCCCCTTTTCAGGATCCGCTTACGCGATGCAACCCTCCAGCGGGGGGCAATGCTGCTTTTGTCAGGGGGAGGGAGAGGGATGGTGCTGAGGCACTCCGGGCCGTGTGGGTCCCCGGGGGTGGCGGAGGAGTTGAGGTGGGAACGAGTTAGGGGCGTGCCGCCTCAGTGTTTGTCGAGTGTGGACATGGGCTCGTATTCCCGCACTTGGCTCTCAGAACCGTGCGTAGTAGCCTTTGCGGTTCGTCACGACGGGGGACTGTGCTGGGGGGCTGTGTGTGATCGCCTCGCTGGCTGTAGCTTTTTGGGTCTTGTGTTTTTACTCAGGGTCTAGGCGCTCCCGTTGTGTTATGCAAACGACGACGACGATGTGTCAATCTCAACCCGACGCACCAGCCCGAATCGGCCAATCTCAACCCGAAAGTGCACTTTGTCGGGTTGCGGGGTGGCTAGCAGAACCACTGGAGTGGATGTTGGGGCGCTCGGTAGGACGAAGCTGCCACGGTGATCCGCACACCCACACAGTTGCCGCCAGCCACACCTCAAACACCACCACTATGTCTTGCTCTCCACTCCATCTTCACTCTCGCATCTCCCCACACCCACTCCCTTCTTCCCACCATCAACCACTCTCTCACCCTCTCTCACTCACTCTCTCTCAACCTCTCTCACCCTCTCTCTCACTCTCTTTGTCACTCTCTCTCACTCTCTCTTTCTCACTCTCCCTCACACTCTCTCTCTCTCTCTCTCTCTCTCTCTCTCTCTCTCTCTCTCTCTCTCTCTCTCTCTCTCTCTGTCTCTCTCTCACTCTCTCACTCTCTCTCACTTTCTCTCACGCACTCTC
>VFSX01000703.1:15000-37500 GCA_016618255.1 Chlamydomonas sp. UWO 241 | reverse complement strand
AAAGCCTTGGAGAGGTCGACGTAAGCCACGTGAAGAGGGGCTTGGGCGCGGTGAGACTCCTCTTGGAGGCGGCGTAGGGTAAAGATGGGGGCGGTGGTGCCTCGGCCGGGCCGGAAGCCGAATTGGTAGGTGGAGAGGTAGTCATCCAGGCGTCGTCCGAGGCGGGTGAGGAGGACGTGGGTGTAGACTTTGCCTGGGACGGGAAGGAGGGAGATGCCGCGGTAGGATTTGACGGCTGTGGTCGGGCCGGATGATGCGCCCTTGTAGAGGGGGCAGATGTCCGCCTGCTTCCACACGGTAGGGATGGTTCTGGTGTTCCAACACGAGATGATGAGACGGTGGAGGGCTCCGGTGACAATGTCGCCGCCGTGCTTGATGAGCGGGGCGGTGATGTTGTCGTAACCGGGGGCAGAGTTTTTGAGGGTTTTGATCGCGGTCTCCACCTCGCCCTGTGAGGGTGGAGGCATCAACGGCGGGGGAGGAGAGGAGGGGGCATGGGCCAGGTGCGAGTCCAGCGTGGCAAGGCATACGGTTGAGGTGAGGTCGTGGAGTTGTTTGAAGTGTTCTCCAAACGCGTCGGCCACGGCTTGAACGCCGAAGCACAAGTGGTCGCAAGAGCGGACGGCGGGGGCGGAGGCGGCGTGGGGGCGGTCGACGAGGCGGGACAGTGTGCGGTGGGCGGTGTGGGGTTTGTTGTTGTCGAAATCGTTCTGCACGTGCTTGGCGGCGGCGCTCCAGTGGGAGTCGGAGTCGTCACGGATGGAGGATTTGAGGTCGGACTCCAGGTGCTTGGACTGCTCCCGGGGGGCGTCCTCAGCGCGGGCAGCTTGCAGGTTTTTGGCGATCTCGAGCAAACGGTCAGAGAGGGTGAAGTCGATGGGGACCTCGGGTGGGCGGGGGCCTAGGACCTCGCTGGCCGCGGCGTGAATGGATACGATAAAGTGGGCCAGTTGTTGGTCGAGGGTGAGGGGAAGGGGTGCGGGAGGGGGGATGGCGAGGGCGTCCGTGGCAGCCGCTGCGTACCTCAGTCGCGTGTCGGGGTCGCGGAGAAGGTCTGTGAAGTAGCGGGGGGTCGGAGCGGGGCGTGGGTGGTGGGTCCATGTTTTGGAGAAACGGAGCCGGATGAGGGTGGTGACGAGGGCGTGGTCAGGTTTGACGACGGTGAGGAGTGGTCTGGTCAGGGGGCATCGCGCGCGGGCGTCTCGTACTGAGCTCAAGTGGGGACGTCGGACGAGGATGTGGTCGGGGATGTTGCAGTCTTTGCCGGTACGGCTGTACCAGGTGTAGACGTGCGACGGGGTGTGTGGGAAGAAGGAGTAAGTGACAACGAGGTTGTGCGCGGCGCACAGGTCAAGGAGCCGGTGTCTGTTGTCGTTGATGCCGGGTTTGTGGTGGAACTCAGCGAGGGGGGAGTTGGGTGGGAAGGTCAAGGTTGTGCTGTGTGTACACACACACACACACACACACACACACACACACACACACACACGCACACGCACACACACACACACACACACACACACACACACACACATGTACGCAGGTTGGCACGGACGACCTCAAGATCACCACGCGCCTGTCTGCCGGTGGCCGCTCATGCGCATACACGGTGAGACTGCTAGACTTAAAGAAGTCTAGCTGACTTCTGGATTTCGAGGCTTCGAAACTTCTAGACCTCTAACCCTCAATACCGGTAAAACTAAGACGGTCGCTGGTGGTCGCTCGTGCGCATAAACGGTGAGCCCCTTTTCCGGAGTTTGGAGCCAGATTAGCTTAGCCAGAGAATCAATTAAATCTCGTGACTTCACAAGATTTAATCGTATTTTTTAAACACTTCTAGGCGTCCAGACGTATAGACTTCTTCACTTATATTCTGAGCTTTAAATGCCCCGTGGTCCTCCGGGACTATTGCAAGTTGCTGTTTCAACCCAACATAGGCCAAACTTGAAAAACACCAAATTACCAAAACGTCATGCTGGTCGAAACCGTCGCATGGGACGCTTCGCCACTGGTAATGCATGTGAGGCCCCAGAATGGATCGCCAGTGTGTCGAGTGTGCGTGGGGGGCGTTGGGAGGCGCCATGCGGTGCGCTTTGGTCGGTTGTAGTCGACAACTTGCGCCTTATGTCGCCCCTCGCGCCTCCTGCGCGACGCCAACGGAGGAGGGTTCTCAATCAACAACCCTGCATTCCTTGGGCACTGGGGTGCTGGGGCTGCCAGCATGCAGACCTCGAAAGGGTGAAGTTTGATGAATTGGTGTTTTTGTGTTTTTAAGGTCTGTGTTGGGTTGAAACAGCAACTTGCGATAGTACATGGAACACTGGTTGAACCAAAGCTGTCTGCCGGTGGCCGCTCATGCGCATGCACGGTAAGACTGCTACACTTCTTAGACGTCTAGGTTTCGAGGCTTCGCTTCACTGGACCTCTTACCCTGAAAACCGGTCAAACCAAAAGACTGTCTAGCTAGTAGGCTGGTGATTGCGCTGCCTCGCAGGCTCTCCTAGTTGAGCACCCCTACCTGGGAGTGTGTTCTAGGCCTGGACCCTCGCCCTGGGGTCTTACGGGCGCGCACATAATGTAAATGCATGGGGGAAAATCTGAACTATTGAAATTAAGCCGGTCTGCCGGTGGCCGCTCAAGCGCAGAAACGGTGAGAAGATGAATCGCGGCATGTGCACACGCCCCCCCCCCTCTCCCTCACTCCCTCTAACTCGCCCTATCTCTCTGCCTATCTCTCACTGTCTCTGCCAAACTTGCTCGCTCTCTCACTCTCTCTCACTCTCTCACTTTCTCCCACTCTCTCTCTCTCTCACTCTCTCTCTCTCTCACTCTCTCTCACTCTCTCACTCTCTCTCACTCTCTCTCCCTCACTCTCACTCTCTCTCACTCTCTCACTCTCTAACTCTCCCCCACTCTCTCTCTCACTCTCTACCCCTATTATTGTGTCGCTGTCTCTCTGCACAGGTGGTTTACAAGCGCGGCGGTGGCAGCAGCGGTGGTATCAAAGACACAGGCCGTCACATGGAGCCACAGCCCGCACGTCAGCGCTCTCTCACGCTCTCGTCACGTATGGTCAAGGCGGCCATCGGAGAGCCAGGGTGAGCGTTGTTCGATTATGCTGATCTGCCTTTCTCCCTCTCCCACTCTCTTGTTGCTGCCAGCATCCCGCGGGCGCATAGATGTACACGCACAAGAATACATGGGGATGATGCATGTGCACGCAACGCCCACGCATGCACCATGCTCGCCCCCTTTCACAAACACGCGTGCAGGTGCCATGACGGCGCCGAGGCCAGTGCGTGCGGCAGTGGGCACGCTCTTTGCAGCAGCGGCGCAGGGTGCAGCAGCGTGACCGCCATTGAGAAGTCGGGGTCTGGGGACACCGCCGCAGCAAGGCTGCTGGCGCACATGGCGCAGCAGCAGCAGCATGGGCAGCAGCAGCAGCAGGCCCATATAAAGCAGGGCCAGCGGGGGCAGCTGCTGCCGCCGCAACAGGCGCAGCAGCAGCAGCATGTCCAGCAGCAGCAGCGCGGCTGCAGCATGGACGGCAGTCACCCATCACGACACGCGCCCGCCTCTCCATCGCGCCTCAATCCCGGGAAGCCGGCGCAGCAGGCGACGCAGCAGCTGCAGCAGCGGGGCTGCAGCCTGGATGGCGGCCGCCCGGCGCCCCATGCGCCTGCCTGCCGGTCGCGCCTGCACCCAGGCACGCCTCCCCTCGCTGCCACCTCAGCCGCCGCATCTGCTGCTAGCAGCCGCTCCATCGACGCCGGGGCTTCGTTTGAGTCTCCTCGCGTGTCGATCGACCGTGAGCAGCGCTCCAGTGGCCATGGCCACGGCCACGGCGGCGCATGGCGGTGGTCGCCCCGCGTGTCGATTGACCTCGGGGGTGCCTCCCGGGCCTGCCGCAAGTCTGCCGGCCCCGATTGCGCTGGCAGGCGCGGGAGCGTCGGTGGTGGCGGAGGTGGCGTTGGTGGTGGCGTTGGTGGCAGCGGGGGTGTCGAGGCGCAGAGCCGTCTCGCACGCTGCTTCTGCGGCCCCTGCTGTTGCCACTGTGATGGCGGCTGCGCTGGCGACGGCACCGAGAGCGCCACATGCTGCGTGGCTGGCGGAGGACGCCAGTCCTCACCGCCATCAGAGCGCGGCAGCGGCAGCGGCAGCAGCTGCGGTGCGCACCGCCATGCCCATGCGGCGTCCCATGGCGCTGCGCGGCCGCACCACATGTCGCCATTTATGAAGCTGGCTGCGCTGTGAGTGGCAGAAGCCTCGACTTCAGAGCGCGGCAGCGGCAGCGGCAGCGGCAGCGGCAGCGGTGCCCACGGCCATGCGATGCGGCGCTCCATCATGGCGTGTGGCCGCATCACATGTCGCCGTTTAGGAAGCTGGCTGCGCTGTGAGCGCCAGACACACTGCCACCAGGACGCTGCAGCAGCGGCAGCGGCGCGCACCGCCACGCCCATGCAGCGTGCCATGGCGCCGCGCGACCGCACCAGATATCGCCATTTATCAAGCTGGCTGCGCTGTAAGCGCCAGACGCACTTTCATCAGGGCGCTGCAGCAGCTGCAGCGGCAGCGGTGCGCACTGCCATGCCCATGCGACATCCCATGGTGCCGCGCGGCCGCACCAGATGTTGCCGTTTATGAAGCTGGCTGCGCTATGAGTGTCAAATGCCTCAACATCAGAGCGCGGCAGCGGCAGCGGCAGCGGCAGCGGCAGCGGCAGCGGCAGCGGCAGCGGCAGCGGCAGCGGCAGCGGTAGCGGCGGCGGCGGCGTGCACTGCCATGCCCATGCCGCGTGCCATGGCACCACGCGGCTGCACCACATGTCGACGTTGAAGCTGGCAGCGCTTTGAGTGTCAGATGCCCCGACATCAGAGCAGCGGCAGCAGCAGCAGCAGCAGCAGCAGCAGCAGCAGCAGCAGCAGCAGCGGCGGCAGCGGCAGCGGCGCGCACTGCCATGCCCGTGCTGCGTGCCAATGGCACGCGGCTGCACTTCATGTCGCTGTTTATGAAGCTGGCTGCGCTATGAGTGTCAAATGCCCCAACATTAGAGCGCGGCAGCGGCAGCGGCAGCGGCAGCGGCAGCGGCAGCGGCAGCGGCAGCGGCAGCGGCAGCGGCAGCGGCAGCGGCGTGCACCGCCATGCCCATGCCGCGTGCCGTGGCGCCGCGCGGCCGCACCACATGTCGCCGCTTATAACGCTGGCTGCGCTTTGAACGACGGACACTCCGTCTCAGAGCGCTGCAGCAGGGCCGGGTGCACCAACAGTACCACTAATCCTCTCGGGGCGCTCCGCACACATTGAGAAGCTGCCTAGAAGGAACCACCAGGGGCGCCGATGACGAATCAGCATCAACATCGACACGCCACCGTCACCACCAACATCAACGTCAACATCGCAGCAGCAAGTTTGTGAGGCAGCAAGCTTCTAGCATACAGCACCACACACCGCCGAGACAGACGCCGCAGCATTTTCAAAAAAAAATGTCTCCAGAGAGAGAGATCCGTCCTTCCGGGGGTTGAGCAGACCACCGAGGCCTCGAAAGGCTCCTAGGGGACGCCCTTGTCCCATCATCACCACAACGGAGAGCAAGAGACGAGCACCAGTCTAGCAAGCTACTGCAACATCACCAGCCGTCACCAACGGAAGGCAACGGACGAGATGCACCCTCCAAGACTCGCATACCAACTGCCGTCACCAACCGTTGCTACAATCATAGGACCAAGACTAGACCGTGTGGAGTATTGTTGGGCAGTTGCACCATGTTGAGAGGTTGGGAGGGGAAAAAGGATCAGCTGATGGCGCCCCCTAGGGGGCATCATCGCATCTCGCCACACTACTGCTAGCTTTGTCACCCGCCCACATTACACGAAGCAACCCTTTCTCCCAGTCAGAGCACATCAGATTCCACCGCTCAGCACCCTCTGTTCCAGGGTGTGATCGCCCACGGTGTAGGGTAGCGTACGTGTGTCCGCCGATTGTGTTGAGCATTGCCGGCAGGTGCTACATGTCCTCGTCCATCCCATGGCCAGGAAGATCGTGAGGAGCATACATCGCGTGTGTGTGATGGCGCCAGGGCAGACTTTGGGGCTTCACCCGGTGGGGCCCTTGGGCTGTTGTGAACTTGTGATGTTTTTCAAGACGGCCATATCATGCCATGGTGCCTGTTAATGGTTTCCAGAGCTCAACTCTCCCTCCCCCCATCTGCCTCCACTACTGCTAGGCACACATATTTGGCGATTGGCGATTTACCTGCCTCTCGTTTCCGTTTCCCCACATGCGTTCTTCAACAAGCGTTTGCTGTCGCTGCGGTAGGGGACCTAGGGGTGCGCCCACGCTCTTTACAGAGTTGGGGTTCCTTGCCACCAACAGCCAGCCATCTCAGTAAGGTGCTTGGGCCATACGCGCCGAGCACGGTCTTATACGCCTTTAGAGGTGTCCCCGACTGTAACATCCATCATCATCATCACTGCTGCCTCCTTGGACCACCGCCTACGAGCATTGTTGAAGGCTCCTGCAACAGCAGTGAGAGCGGCACATCACCTGCAAGCACGCACGCTCTCCCCCCAACTACCCTTAGCGCCATAGCCGCCTTGACTACCGGCAAAGAGCAATTCATGAAGCCAGTTGCAGCAGCGAGCGCAGCACGATACACAACCCGTGGGCGTCAACGCTGTATCACCACCCCTCCAACATGTTGGAGTGCACACTTCTAGAGGTGCTGCCGTCCCACCTCCACCTTGAATCACCGCCTGCAAGAATTGTAATTCGATTTAGTAAGCCTGCAACAGTGAGCGTATCATTACACCTACGGGCATTCGCTCTCCATCCCCTCATCCGCCTCCACAACTTGTCCGTCCCGGGCCCCCGTCCAGGAGCTTATTTTCAAGCCAGTTGCAGCAGCGAGCGCAGCACATCACTTGCGGACTTCCACTCTGTCTCCCCCAATCTGCCTCCACCACAACTGCGCAGCATGCCTTGGACCATTGCTGGAAGACTGCTAATTAACAAAAACCTTTCAAGCCAGTTGCAGCAGTGAGCGTAGCACAACACCCGCAAGCATCCATGGATGTGGCCACAGATCTCTCCCCCCATCTACCTCCACAACTGCCTTGGACCACCACTGCAAGACTGCGTATTAAAAGCTTATTTTCAAGTCAGTTGCAGCAGCGAGCGCAGCACAACACTCACACGTGTCCGCTCTTGCTCCGCCCGTCTGCCTCAACCAATATTGCCGACTTTGACCACTGTCAAAGCAAGTTTCCACAGCGAGCGCAGCACAAGACGTGTTGCACTCGCAAGCGTCCACTCTCGCTCCGCCCATCTGCCTCAGGAGGTGATCAACCAATATTGCCGTCTTGGACCGCCACCTAACAGACGCCCTCACTTGCTTGAAAGGCCTTTCAAGCAAGTTGCAGCGAGCGCAGTTGCAGCGAGCGCTGCACAACACCCGCAAGCGTACACTCTCTCCCCCCATCTAGACAGATCTGCCTCGGAAAAACAACTGCCGCCCTGGACCACCGCATACGATCAATTTATTCAATTTTATGACAGGCGCAACAGCGAGCTCAGGCCGACAGCCGCGGGCACCCACTCTCCACCCCCCCATCCGCCTCCACTTCTTTTCCGTCCCGGGCCCCCGTCCAGGAGCATGTTTTCAAGCCAGTTGCAACAGCGAGCGCAGCACATCACTCGCGGGTGCCCACTCTGTCTCCCCCCATCTGCCTCCACCACAATTGCACATAATGCCTTGCACCATGGCTGGACAACTGCTTATTAATAGCAGTCTTTCAAGCCAGCTGCAGCAGCGAACGTAGAACCACACCCACAAGCATCCACTCGGCCGGTGCCACCTGCAGCGCCAAGCAGCTCACGGCGCCGAACATGAGGGCCGAAACCTGCGCATGTGTGTGTGTGTGAGTGTGTGTGCTTGTGGGCGCCCCACTCTGTGGGCGCCCCACTCTGTGGGCGCCCCACTCTGTGGGCGCCCCACTCTGTGGGCGCCCCACTCTGTGGGCGCCCCACTCTGTGGGCGCCCACTCTGTGGGCGCCCCACTCTGTGGGCGCCCCACTCTGTGGGCGCCCCACTCTGTGGGCGCCCCACTCTGTGGGCGCCCCACTCTGTGGGCGCCCCACTCTGTGGGCGCCCCACTCTGTGGGCGCCCCACTCTGTGGGCGCCCCACTCTGTGGGCGCCCCACTCTGTGGGCGCCCCACTCTGTGGGCGCCCCACTCTGTGGCCCCACTCTGTGGGCGCCCCACTCTGTGGGCGCCCCACTCTGTGGGCGCCCCACTCTGTGGGCGCCCCACTCTGTGGGCGCCCCACTCTGTGGGCGCCCCACTCTGTGGGCGCCCCACTCTGTGGGCGCCCCACTCTGTGGGCGCCCCACTCTGTGGGCGCCCCACTCTGTGGGCGCCCCACTCTGTGGGCGCCCCACTCTGTGGCGCCCCACTCTGTGGGCGCCCCACTCTGTGGCGCCCCACTCGCCCCACTCTGTGGGCGCCCCACTCTGTGGGCGCCCCACTCTGTGGGCGCCCCACTCTGTGGGCGCCCCACTCTGTGGGCGCGCCCCACTCTGTCTGTGGGCGCTGCGCCCGCGCTGTCATCGCCGCCGCCTACGTCGACCCCCCTTCACCCATGCCGCCGCCGATTCTCGCCGCCTCTCCTCCTCCGTACGCCCCCTGTTGTCGGGCTGCCACTTCAGCAGCCAGTCGACGCATGCATCCAGGAACTCAGTCCATCCGCACTCTCTCGCACGCCCTCCACATGGCAAAAAACACGTGACGCCCTACCGCACAGATTTCCCTCCCCCCGCAGCTCTGCAGCTTCAGACAACGGAGCCCAGGTATCTCAGCGCCATCACCTCGACCGCCATGCGGCCCGCCAGCCAGCGCTCAGCGCTCAGCGCTTGAGCTACCGAGTTCCTCCAGGCGCCACCGTCCCGCCCACCGCCCACTGCCCAGTCGTTCATTCGACCCCACGCCCCACCTCAAGAGACCCACCGCTTATCCCACTGCCGCCCCGTCGACCTCCATACACCCACATGCTCGTCACATGGAGTTGCCCCTCCCCATGCGCCCCATGCGCGCACATGCACCCCATGCACCCCCCCCCATGCTACCAGCGCCTATGTATGCGCCATGTGGCCGGGCCACAGTGTGGCTCCCTCCTCTCTCCCCTCTCCTCCCTCCCTTCTCCTGTCTTCCACCCCTCCATCCCCGCTGCACCCCACCCCATCTTGTGCCCCCGTCCCTCCCTAACCCTCCCCCGCCCCTCCCCCTCTCCCTCCGATTACCCTCCCGCTGCCTCCCTCCCACTGCCTCCCACTTGCACGACTACCGCTGTTCGGACACGACTTCGCTCTATGCCGGCGGCGCCACCACCTTCTTCCGGCTCACGCCGGTGACTTTTGCGCCCACTCCGTCACGTTCCACGCCCTCCGCAAACATCCATCTCTTCAACTTCACACGCGACATCCCCGAGCGCCCCGAGTTCGCCGAGCGAGACACCACCGAGTGGATCATTAAGCATGATTTCCACAACTGTGGAAGTCCTTCTGCCGACACCTAGTTTAAACTCAGTCGAGGCGGATTGACGAACACAGCCGTCAATGACCCGCCACTGCCCCTTACCCCCACTGCTTTACGAATGAGGTTGTTCACCCTCTTGCTGGCGCACGGTTGGTCTCCCGCCTTCAAACGGAATCTCCTCAATTGATGACTAGAAACAGCCTATCTAGGTCTGCCGTGCAGAGTTCTCTGAAACGATATCTCTCTCTCTCTCTCTGTGTGCTTGTGCTTGTGTGTGTGTTTTGTGTGTGTGTGTGCACTCGCGCGTGTGTGTGTGTGTGTGTGTGTGGTGTTTAGGCCTGCCTACACCCGAATATCGCCCCATGGAATTAATCGGCCCATGGGGAGATGATACGCCGCGATTGAAGTTGAAGTTGGATGGCCAGAGTGGCAACCCCACCCGCCATGTGATGTACCCCTCTTAGCGCTGGTTGGTCACCCGCTGTAGACCGACACACATGTGCCATTTGACCTCTGGAACATTGCTTGTACTTTAGTACGGGTAGTGCTGTTGCAGTCACAGTTGCAGTTTGGAATGGAATGGAATGTGTGGTGTTTTTGTGCGGCCTGCAGCGCCAAGCAGCTCACAGCACCAAACATAAGGGCGGAAACGTGCACATACGTGCGTGCGTGTGCGCGTGTGTGTATGTGCTTGTGTGTGTGTGTGTGTCCTCCAGTCCTCCAGTCCTCCAGTGTGTGTGTCCTCCAGTCCTCCAGTCCTCCAGTCCTCCCCCACAGGGGGGGGAGCCGCTGGTCGGCCGTGCCGACCCGATTGAGGCCGTGCATGGCGGCACAATCGACTCACCCCCCTCCGCCCCGACTCTCCGCCACCGCCGTCGCCCCCCTGTACGACGTCGACGATCGTCTGCCCCTGCCTCTTTCTTCGCTACCGACGCCAGACAGGCCCGTCTTGCACCGCTTCGAGGGCTCCTCCGTCGGCCCCCCATTGTGGCACCTCGAACGCCCACGCGTCGAGCTCAGCCTCACCTCGAATGCACAGGGACCCCCTCTACCTGGCGCCGGAGCTAGCCTCCGGTTCAACACAGAGATCGCCGCCGCCGCCGCCACCTCATGGAGCGCCTACCACCAGCGCCTCCGCCCTCGACGCCACCACAACTACAGAGTCCACCCTCCCCCGCGGTTGACGCCCTGACGTCGACTTCCCGCTCACGCGCCCTACTGGAGCCCACCACCACACCCATGCATGGCCCGCACCCCATGCATGCATGCGCTCCAGGTGCCATGCAGTCACCGCCCCATGGTCACTGCCCCCACTCCTGCAACCCCCCCTCCCATGCACAGAGAGACTGCGACATCCACCGCCTACCACCTACTATCAGTCGACCTCCGCCGATCTGTTCCTCCCCATGAAGCCAAGAATCGCCGCCGCACTACCTGTCCCCGTGTCCCCTGAAGATGACGATGATGCTGATGATGATGCTACCAAAATCCCCGAGCCCAAGGATATCCTCTCGTACTAGCGCATATGGCTGGTCACCCGCTAGCGAACGAACCTAAGATCCATGGGTGTTTTTGACTTCTGAAACGATTGCCGGGGTATGTGCTTTAGCACAGGCAAGAGCCGTAAACCAGGATGCTTAGCGGTGGGATCTGTAACGATTATCTCTCTATTATCGGTGTGTTTTTGTGTGCGTATGTATGTGTGTGTGTGTGTGTGTGTGTGTGTGCCTGGATGTGTGTGCATGTGTGTGTATTTGTGTGTAGCCTGCAGCGCGAGGCACCTCGCGGCGCACACACGTGGGTGGTGGTGGGGGTGTTGGTGGGTTGAGTTTGCATTCGGTCGCCACCACCAAAAAACATCTCACCTCTAGCGCACTCGCGGCCGTTCGGTGGCGCTCGATCGACCAGCCGAGTGACGCGACTGCATACGCTGCCGACGCGTCCCACGAGCCCGCACCGCCCTCCGCCAGTTGTGGAGGTGGTTGTGAAGACCATGATGATGCTGACTCAGCGGTGGTTATTGCCGCGGTGGTGAGCTCGTCGGCACCCAGACCTCCACCTCCCTCCTCGAGTGCAGCTGCACACACGAGCAGCGCGCCCGCCTGTGTGCGTGGGGTTCCGCCCTTTTGTTGGGGTTTACATGTTGTACATGCGGACCGACGCCCCGAGCGTGCGTACTGTGAACTGCCAACTGCAAAATGTAAACAGTAAACTGTGCGCATTCGGAGGACCCCGGAGCCTGAGTCAAGGCCTTGACTAAGCGTCTATATGAGCCCATAGTTGTGTGACTTTTGTTGTTGGTTGTTGTGGTGCCGCTGCTGTTGTGCCGCCGCACACACGCGCAGAGCGCCCGCCTGTGTATATGGGGCGCCATTTTTTTCTTTTTCAGTGGCGAGCTTGTCGGCACCCAGACCTCTGTCTCTCTCCTCTGAGTGCCGCGGCACACACGAGAAGCGCGCCCGCCTGCGTGTATGGGGGGTTATTATGGTAGCTAGCGTCGTTAGGCAGCTCCCTCGTCCCCACGCTCCGAGGGTGCGTATTTTACACATTTTTTTGCGGTTCCCAAACCTCCGCCTCCCTCCTCCGAGTGCAGCTGCACACACGAGAAGCACGCCCACCTGTGTGTAAGGGGGGTTATTGTGGTAGCTAGCGTCGTTAGTCAGCCCCCTCGATCCCACGCCCCGAGGGTGCGTACTGTACACATCTTTTTTGCGGCACCCAAACTTCTGCCTGCCTTTTCGAGTGCCGCGGCACATACGAGCAGCGCGCCCCGATTGTGTGCGTAAGGTGCTGTGGTTTTGTTGGGTGCCACAGGTTTTACTTGTGAGCGACAAGGGGACCCCGGGGCGTGAGTGAGGGCCCTGGCTGTTCGTCCAGGTGGCTCTACTGAGAGAGCCCATAGTTGTGTGATTGCTGTTGTTGTTGTTAGTGTTGCTGTTGCTGTTGTTGTTGTTGCTGTTGTTGTTAGTGTTGCTGTTGTTAGTGTTGCTGTTGTTGTTGTTGTTGTTGTTGTTGTTGTTGTTGTTGTTGTTGTTGTTGTTGTTGCTGTTAGTGTTGCTGTTGTTGTTGTTGCTGTTGTTGTTGTTGTTGTTGTTGTTGCTGTTGTTGTTGTTGTTGTTGTTGTTGTTGTTTGTTGCTGTTTATTGTTGTTATTGTTGTTGTTGTTGTTGTTGTTGTTGTTGTTGTTGTTGTTGTTGTTGTTGCCGCTGCAGCTGCCGCTGCCACTGCCACTGCTGCTGCTGCTGCGGGTAATGGTAACACCACACTTTTCCTCCACCACAGCCGCTGCCGCAGCTAACGACAGGAACCACGAAAGCCTCCGCTGCATCGCATCCCACCCTTACTTCCGCCTCCGCCTTGGTTTGGGGTGTGCAGTTTCGGGGGTCGACGTGTAGGCCCGAACACACGCCCAATGCAGCCAGTTCCGCGGCCGCGTTTATTACATATGAGTAACCGCCAGTGGTGTCCTTAAGGAAACCGAGAAGCTCCTGTTTGCCCCCACAACATTGGAGGGAATATGCCAAATTTCCCCCGCAGGAGACGTTTATTTTTGCGGGAAAGTGTGAAAATGGCCGATTTCCACGCTTTTTGGAGCGAAATTCCCGCGATTCGCCCCCGCAGTTCCCCCCAAATTTTCTCGTTTCGCCCACGCAGCGGCGGCTGCGGGGGCTGCAGGGGCGTTAACGACATCACTGGTAGCCGCGACGGGAAACGCGAGCCTCCGCCCCGCCCCCCTCCCCCCCAAACACCCTCTTAGTTATAGGGCTAAGGATTCAAGGCTTCGGAGTGATGGCCCCAAGCACACCTTCCCGACCACAGCCAGTGCCGCGGCTGCCGAAAGCAGCAGCAGCAGGAACCACGAAAGTCTCCGCTGCACTGCGCCTGCAACGTCCAGTGTCTCAAGCAGAATGCGCAGCAGAGCCGCGGCGTGGCCCTTGGGGTCCAGACCGCCACGGCCGCCTGGGAAGGGCGGGGGAGTGGTGGTTGTGGTGGTTGGGGTGTCGGTGATTATCGCTGGATGTGGCAGTGCCAGTGGTGACGATGGACGGGTGGTTGTGGTGAAGATGGGCGGGTAGTGGCGGTGGTGGTGGTGGTGGTGGTGGTGGTTGAGGTGTCGGTGATTATCGCTTGATGTGGCAGTGCCAGTGGTGACGATGGACGGATGGTTGTGGTGACGATGGACGGGTGGTTGTGGTGAAGATGGGCGGGTGGTGGCGATGGTGGTGGCGGTGGTGGTGGTGGTGGTGGTGTTGGCCGGACTCGGCATTGTCGGTGGTGATGCTGCTGGCGGTGTGTGTGGCAGCATGTGTATGTGTGTGTGTTTTGTGTATGTTCGCGTGTGTGTGTGTGTGTGTGTGCCCATGTGTGTGTGTGTGTCCGTGCGTTTGCCAGCAGCTAAAAAAACGCAGCTCCCCCACACTCCGCGCCGACATCAGAGCTGCGTGTGAGTGTGCCAACACCAATAATATAAAAGAAAAGACAGCAGGGGGGGGGCAGAATAATAGTTTTCAAACCCCTCCATCCTCCATTTTTCTAATGGACCACCCCCCAAGTACACCCAGGCCTTATCTGTAGGAGCTGAAACTTGGTGGGCAGCTTTGTAACATCATCCTCTATCTATGGTTTCAGTGGGTGACTGTGAAACACAATCCTACTCCTTAAACTGACCTCAGGAGGCGGCCACACGCCCCGGTACAGCCCCACACTCCGAGGCCCCTTCCACGCCCTACCAAATAATGAACCACATAAATGACCATGTATTTCGCATCTGTGCTGTCAGGCGAATCCAGCGCGCCCACTCCCAGACCAATCGGAGGTCTGCAGAGCATCCTGCCCCACAGGGTGTGTGAAATATTGGTCTACACCAACTGCCCGGTGTGGGACCCCCTCGCACCCCCATACCCCTGCAATACACACTGGGGTCTGTGTGAGATCTGAGGGTGGATTCGGACTCCTCTTGACGAGGGAAATCCAACGCGCCCACTCCCATGTCGAACGAAGGTCCGATCCAAAAGTTACATATTTCTTTAAAAAAATATCCTGGGGCGGGGGCCCCCTCCCTGCAGCCCGTTTTGTTAGGGGTGGATATCGATGGAACTCTAAGAGGGGAAGGGCATGGCGCCGGTCCGGTGTCAAACGGAAAAGTTTTTGAGGATGGGGTCGGAAATCAAGCTACCTGCCACCCCCCTCTGAGACAAGTAAAGAGAACGGCGCTGGGGCACCGCTAAAAACATGGCGGAGCCGTCACGGGGCCGGGTTTGGTTCGTACCGGCTGTGATGATACAAACCTCGCGTAGAGAGACAGAGAGAGACAGAGAGAGAGAGAGAGAGAGACACACACACACCACAGACCACCTGCCACCCACGGTCTGCCCCCGGCCGCTCGGGTCGAGCAGATATACCAAGCTGGTGCGAGTGCGTGTGCGCATGTGTTTGGTGCGCGGCCGGGGGATGAGGTGACCCGCCCTGACCCCCAGACATTATGCAGACAGTTTCAACACGAAGCTTTGACTGGGGGTTGGGTGACGATGGGCGAGAGCGTCCCATGCTCCGCGCTGTGCGACGCAAGTGGTCAACCGCCCGAAACTGCGCCACATCAGGCCCTTGGCAGGGTAACTAGGGGCAGGGAGGCACAATCTGACTGCACAGGCCTGTAGCTCATAACAGGGCCGCTGTGGCCAGTTTGGCGTGACCGTGTGCGCCGCCAGCGCCGCGTTGTTGCTGCGCGCGCGCATGTGCGCGCCCTCACTGCATGGCGCATGGCGTGCCTATGCGGCCAATACATCCCTGGTGCCAGATCTGGGGCAACAACTCCATTACATGTGGTGCATGAGTCACGCTAGGAGTGTGCACACAGGGAGAGGTAGTTTGGGGGCTGGGCATGCATATGGCACTCCGAGTACGACCCCTGGTCCAGACTGGTCCAGACGGGTCCAAACGGGTCCAGACGGGTCCAGGCTGGTCCAGACGGGTCCAGGCTGGTCCAAGGACTGGGCAGTGCCACCAAGCTGGGCTGGGCTGGGCTGGGACTGAGCTGCAGTGAGGCTGTGCACATTACTAGTAGAGAAGCCAGGCCGGTGTTACACAAGTGAGGAATTTCAAGGTTCAAGGTGTGGACCAGCTGGGTAGGTGACACCGGCCTTGCTCGTGCCCGCGCGGGTCGCGGGGCGTCGGCCGCTTTCACGGGGGGCCTCGGGCGGCCGAGGCGAGCACGCGCGTCGGGGAGACATCGACCAGGTAGACTAGATAGATACGTGTGGCAAGCACTGAAGTTTCAAGTTTCAAGTTTCAAAGTTTGGCAGTGGGAATTGGCGTTGGATGGGTCTTTGAGAGGCAGGGAGTGACAGACAGCGTCAGGTTGCCGCCTTGGCGCCCCAGACCCGCCTCTACAGCAGCGGGATGTCATACTAGACTCATATGGCGGCTCTACGACCGCGGAGGAGGCTGCGGGCCGCGTCGTCGCGACGCCGGGTGTTGTGCTGAGTCAGCGGCACTGAGGGGTAGCTCCCCCGCGCCCCGGGCCCTCCCACCGCCGCAGGCGAGTTCATATACACATATAGGACCTGTAACCTCGCTGTGAGGGCCAGCGGGGCGCGCTGAGGCGCCGACCAAATTTCACGATGGCGAGGGACGCAACTTGGCACCAACTTTCACTGAGGCCATTCACGCCCCTGGGTATTTAGACATGAGCTTTTGAGCCCATCCCGCAGCGATCTGCCAAGGCGAATGGCACGGAGGGGGCCTGTGCTACTACATCACTTGTGACATGGCAAACCCGGAGGCGGAGCCCCCATGGAGTGGGGTGCTCCGCCGAAAACAAAATAATAATTATACAAAACATAATAATTATAAATCACAATAACCGCACCTCCCCCCACACTACGCGCCGCCATCAGCGGTAGTGTGGCTGGTCCGGCCTCTATGCTGAAGGTTGAAGCGAACGGCCGGGGGCTGGCGCCTGTGCCTGTGTGTGTGTGCGCGTGTTTGCGTCAGTTGTGTCCTTAAGGAAACTGAGAATGTCCTGTTTGCCCCCACAATATTAGAGGGAGCATGCCGAATGGCCCCCGCAGGAGACGTTTTCTTTTGCGGAAAAGTGTGAAAGTTGCCGATTTCCACATTTTTTGAGCAAAATTCCCGCGATTAGCCCCCGCAGTCCCCCCCCCAAATTTCCCGGTTTGCCCCGGCAGCGGGAGCTGCAGGGGCTTCGGGGGCGCTAAGGACATCACTGGTTTGCGTGTGCGTGTGTGTGTGTGTGTGTGTGCGAATGGTCCTCCCTCTGTGCTGAAGTTGGAAGCAAATGGCTGGTGCCTGTGCTTGTGCCTGTGCCTGTGCCTGTGCCTGTGCCTGTGTGTGTTTGCGCGTGTTTGCGTGTGCGTGTGCGCGCGCATGTGTGTGTGTGTGTGTGTGCGAATGGTCCTCCCTCTGTGCTGAAGGTGTAAGCAAATGGCTGGGGGCTGGTGCCTATGCCTAAGCCTATGCCTGTGCCTGTGCCTGTGTGTGTGTGTGTGTGTGTGTACACGCGTGTTTGCGTGTGCGTGTGCGCGCGCGTGTGTGTGTGTGTGTGTGTGTGTGTGCGAATGGTCCTCCCTCTGTGCTGAAGGTGGAAGCAAATGACTGAAGGCTGGTGCCGGTGCCTGTGCGTGTGCGTGTGTTTGTGCACGTGTGTGTGCGTGTGTGTGTGCGTGCACGCACGTGTTTGTGCATGTGCATGTGCATGTGTGCGTGTGTGTGTGTGTGTGTGTGTGCGTGCGAATGGTCCTCCCTGTGTGCTGAAGGTGGAAGTAAATGGCCAGGGCTGAGGGCTGGTGCCTGTGCCTGTGCATGTGTGTGTGTGCGTGTGTGCGTGTGTGCGTGTGTGTGTGTGTGTGCGGATAGTCCTCCCTCTGTGCTGAAGGTGGAAGCAAATGACTGGGGGCTGGTGCTTGTGTGTGTGTGTGTGTGTGTTATCGCCGCCGCCTACGTCGACCCCCCTTCACCCATGCCGCCGCCGATTCTCGCCGCCTCTCCTCCTCCGTACGCCCCCTGTCGTCGGGCTGCCAATTCAGCAGCCAGTCGACGCATGCATCCAGGAACTCAGTCCATCCGCACTCTCTCGCACGCCCTCCGCAAAAAACACGTGACGCCCTACCGCACAGATTTCCCTCCCCCCGCAGCTCTGCAGCTTCAGACAACGGAGCCCAGGTATCTCAGTGCCATCACCTCGACCGCCATGCGGCCCGAGCCAGCGCTCAACTTGAGCTACCGAGTTCCTCCCGCTGCCACAGTCCCGCCCACCGCCCACTGCCCAGTCGTTCATTCGACCCCACGCCCCACCTCAAGAGACCCACCGCTTATCCCGCTGCCGCCCCGTCGACCTCCATACACCCACATGCTCGTCACATGGAGTTGCCCCTCCCCATGCGCCCCATGCGCGCACATGCACCCCATGCACCCCCCCCCATGCTACCAGCGCCTATGTATGCGCCATGTGGCCGGGCCACAGTGTGGCTCCCTCCTCTCTCCCCTCTCCTCCCTCCCTTCTCCTGTCTTCCACCCCTCCATCCCCGCTGCACCCCACCCCATCTTGTGCCCCTCGCCCCTCCCTAACCCTCCCCTGCGCCTCCCCCTCTCCCTCCGACTACCCTCCCGCTGCCTCCCTCCCACTGCCTCCCACTTGCACGACTACCGCTGTTCGGACACGACTACGCTCTATGCCGGCGGCGCCATCGCCTTCTTCCGGCTCACGCCGACGACTTTTGCGCCCACTCAGTCACGTTCTACGCCCTCCGCAAACATCCATCTCTTCAACTTCACACGCGACATCCCCGAGCGCCCCGAGTTCGCCGAGCGAGTCACCACCGAGTGGATCATCTTAGCATGATTTCCACAACTGTGGAAGTCCTTCTGCCGACACCTAGTTTAAACTCAGTCGAGGCGGATTGACGAACACAGCCGTCAATGACCCGCCACTGCCCCTTTCCCCCACTGCTTTACGAAAGAGGTTGTTCACCCTCTTGCTGGCGCACGGTTGGTCTCCCGCCTTCAAACGAAATCTCCTCAATTGATGACTAGAAACAGCCTATCTAGGTCTGCCGCGCAGAGTTCTCTGTAACGATCTCTCTCTCTCTCTGTGTGTGTGTGTGGACAAGCAGAAGCAGGCAAGACCATTCGTCGATAGCAGAACCCAAACCACCACAAAGTCACCCTCAACACCCGACCCCACAGCCAGCACCAACAAGAAGAAAACCAGAGCCTGAAAAGCCTCACCTGTCCCTCCTCCGCTGCCATTGTTGCCGCCACTGCCTTGATTTCGTGCGGCCCCAAGACAGACAGGGCGGTGGTGGTGGTGGTGGTGGGGTGGGGTGGGAGGGGGGGGGTGTGCAGAGAAGTTAAGAAAACCACCATGTTGAATTACTTTGATTCTAACACCAGACCAGCGCCATGCCGTTGGCATCTGTAAATGAGGGAGAGATCCAATCAAGAAATGCCCCACCTGCACCTCCCTCTCCGCCGTCACCACTGCTGCCGGTGTGCCCACAACCCACCTCGGTGCCCCCCGGGCCCTGCGTGCACGCGTGTGTGCGTGTGTGCATGTGTGTGTGTGTGTGCGTGTGTGTGCGCGTGTGTACATGTGTGTAAACGTCGTGCCCAGTGCGAAGCCTCAGTGCCCCTCGGGCCCTGCATGCATGTGTGTGTGTGTGTGTGTGCATGTGTGTGTGTGTTGCCGTCGTGTCCACTGCCCACCTCGGTGCCCCCCAGGCCCTGTGTGTGTGTGTGTGTGTGTGTGTGTGTTTGGGGCGTGTGTGTGTGTGTGTGTGTGTGTGCGTGTGAATGTGTGTTGAGCGTGTGTGTGTGAGCGCCGACGTCGTGCCCACTGCCCACTTAGGTGCCCCCCGGGCCCTGCGTGCATGTGCGCGTGTGCATGTTTGTGTATGTGTGTGTGTGTGTGTGGGTTGCCTTCACGTCCACTGCCCACCTCAATGCCCCGTCACTGTCTGTATGTCCGTCTCTCTGTCTCTCTCTGTCGCCTCCTGTCTCTTCTGTCCCTCTCCCCCTTTGTCTGCCTGCCTGCCAGCCTGCCAGCCAGACAGCCTGCCTGTCTGTCTGTCTGTCTGTCTGTCTGTCTGTCTGTCTGTCTGTCTGTCTGTCTGTCTGTCTGTCTGTCTGTCTGTCTGTCTGTCTGTCTGTCTGTCTGTCTGTCTGTCTGTCTGTCTGTCTGTCTGTCTGTCTGTCTGTCTGTCTGTCTGTCTGTCTGTCTGTCTGTCTGTCTGTCTGTCTGTCTGTCTGTCTGTCTGTCTGTCTGTCTGTCTGTCTGTCTGTCTGTCTGTCTGTCTGTCTGTCTGTCTGTCTGTCTGTCTGTCTGTCTGTCTGTCTGTCTGTCTGTCTGTCTGTCTGTCTGTCTGTCTGTCTGTCTGTCTGTCTGTCTCTGTCTGTCTCTGTCTGTCTGTCTGTCTGTCTGTCTGTCTGTCTGTCTGTCTGTCTGTCTGTCTGTCTGTCTGTCTGTCTGTCTGTCTGTCTGTCTGTCTGTCTGTCTGTCTGTCTGTCTGTCTGTCTGTCTGTCTGTCTGTCTGTCTGTCTGTCTGTCTGTCTGTCTGTCTGTCTGTCTGTCTGTCTCTGTCTGTCTGTCTGTCTGTCTGTCTGTCTGTCTGTCTGTCTGTCTGTCTGTCTGTCTGTCTGTCTGTCTGTCTGTCTGTCTGTCTGTCTGTCTGTCTGTCTCTGTCACTCTCTGCATCTCTTACCTCAGCAGCAGATGCCAGCGTCGGCATCCACCCCCTCCCCAGGTCCCCGACGTCAAACGGCATTGCGTCATCATCAGCACCAGCATCAAGGGCAGCTGTGCCGGTGCTGGTGCTTGGTCCGGGGCCGCCTGTGGCCTCGGGCGGAGTCGCGGGGGCCGCCGTGTTCTGTGGTGATGGAGATCGTGTGTGTGTGTGTGTGAGTGTGCGATCGGTCGGGAGAGAGGGAGGGAGGGAGGGAGTGGGAAAGTGAGTGAGAGGGGGAGGAGTCAGGGGGGAGCCGGGAGAACGGTTCTTGACTCAGACCCCACAAGGTGACAAGCTGCAAGTCTGCCCCCTCCCCACACGCGCATACCTTTCCCCATGTCATCTGCCCATGTTGGTGCAGTTGAAGCACGCCCCCACCCTCACCCCCCCACGCACACGCACACACACACACACACACACACACACACACACACACACACACACGAACACACACCACACACACACCTGCTGCCACGCACGCAGCTGCGCCCCCCAGTCATCTACAAACCCACGCACCCACCGCCACCCACCCACGCACCCACCCACCCACCAGCACCTGCCGCCACGCTCTCAGCTGTGCCCCCCCCCTCCCCCCCTCCCACACACACAGAAACACACACACACATATGCACACACATACACCCCCCATCCACACACACACACACACACACACAAGCACCTGCCGCCACGCACTCAGCTGCCCCCCCCCGCACACACAGAAACACACACACACATATGCAGACACATACAACCCCCCTCCACACACCCACCCACCCACACACAAGCACCTGCTGCCACGCACTCAGCTGCCCCCCCCCTCCCACACACACACAGAAACACACACACATATGCACACATACATCCCCCCTCCACACACACACATACATATACACACACCTGCCGCCACGCACTCAGCTGCGCCCCCCAGTCGTCTGCCCACCCAGATGATAAAGACTGTTCCCCAATCTCCGGGTCGTCCACGCGTGTGCGTGCATGGTCACGCAGCAGGGCCGCGACCTGGTGTGTGTGTGTATGTGTGTGTGTGTGTGTGTGTGCATGCGTGGTCACGCAGCAGGGCCGCCACCTGGTGTGTGTGTGTGTGTGTGTGTGTGCGTGCGTGTGCGTGCATGTGCATGTGTGTGCATGCGTGGTCACGCAGCAGGGCCGCCACCTTGTGTGTGTGTGTGTGTGTGCGTGCGTGTGTGCATGTGTATGTGTGGGTATGTGTGTGTGTGTGTGTGTGTGTGTGATCTCTGCCCTACTGTATGGCTGCCAGACATGGACGTTGAGCAAGGCCCACATCCACCGGCTTGAAGTAACCCACGACCGCTTCCTTCGCCTCATCAAGGGCATCCCTCCTCACACCACAGAGCACACCTCCACCACCACGATGCATGCCTCCCCCCCTTGTACGTTCCCCATCATCGACACGATCAACAAGCACCGTGCTACGTTCATCGGCTCCCTCATCCGCCGCCTCCCACCTCCCCCGTCCCCCCGCCCCTCCATCTCCACACACCCGCCCGTCCCTTCTCCCCCCCCACTCCCTCCCGACATCATATACCCCCCCACTGCCGCCCTTTTCGCGTACCGCCAACCGGACATGACTTCGCTCTATGCCGACGGCGCCATCACATCCTACCGGCTGAGCGCCGGCGACTTTTTCGCCCACTCCGTCAAGTTCCGTTCCTCCGCAAACACCCACTTTTCCAACTTCAAACGCGACATCTCCAAGCACCCCGAGTTCATGGACCTCTTGTCCAAGCGAGTCACACCCGAGTGGATCCTCTTAGTGAGATTTCCACAACTGTGGAGGTCAATCTGCCGAGACCTAGTTTAAACTCAGTCGAAGCGGAGTGTCGAACACAGCCGTCAGTGACCCGCATTTGCCCCTTTCCCCCACTGCTTTTTGAATGAGGTTATTCACCCTCTTGTTGGCGCACGGTTGGTCACCCGCCTCCAAATGGAATCTCCTCAATGATGACCAGAAACAGCCTATCTAGGTCTGCCGTGCAGAGTTCTCTGTAACGATATCTCTCTCTCTCTGTGTGTGTGTCTTGGTCTCATAGCAACGAGAAGTTGCCCGCTATTGAAAGACACCCTTATGCAGACCACGCGGTGGGAACTGCGGCGTATGTTCCCCTCCCTCCCTCCCTCCCTCCCTCCCTTCGTTGTGAGCCGGCCCCTGCTCCTGCGCTGCCCAACCGCCGCCACCCCTACAAAAGAGC
>VFSX01000703.1:0-7500 GCA_016618255.1 Chlamydomonas sp. UWO 241 | reverse complement strand
ACGACCTTCTTCCCGCCAGTAACCAGCCAGGGCGACGGAAGCGCGCAGGGCGTGTTGACAGTTTACATTCGGGTATTGTTTTGTCTTGGCTGAAGGGGATTGGGTTTAGACGCACCCCGAACATCGCCCCACAGCCCATGCGCAGCCCTCGCACCGCGACCGTTTCTCCCAGCCGGTCGGCCGCCAGGGCGAGGCAGCGCGAGCGGGGCGTGTTGATGTGTGTAATTCGTGTTTCTCATTTTGTTGTGGTTGAGAGTTTGGTTGGGGTTCAGAGCACCTCCGAACATTGCCCCTAAAACCCCTGCGCACCCTCGCCCACGAACTTTTCTCCACCAGCCAGTCAGGCAACAATGGCGGACGGAACGTGAGCTCGTGTGGTTGAAGGCATGTTTTGAAGTTTGAGGGTTCAGGCGCACCTCCTGAGCATGGGCTCTCGCCCCGTGGCGTAGCCCTCGCCCACGACCTTCTTCCCAGCCAGGTCAACCAGCCAGGGCGACGGAAGCGCGAGCAGGGCGTGTTGACAGATTTTACATTTCGTGTTATTGTGTTTGGTTCTTGGCTGAAGGGGATTTGGGTTTTAGACGCACCTCCTGAACATCGGCCCTCACAGCCCATGGCGCAGCCCTCGCCCGCGACCTTTTCTCCCCAGCCGGGTCGGCCAGCCAGGGCGAGGGCAGCGCGAGCGGGGCGTGTTGAATGTTGTGTATTTCGTGTTCTCATGTTTGGTTCTTGGTTGAGAGTTTGGTTGGCGGTTCAGATGCACCTCCTGAACATTTGCCCTAAAACCCCTTGGCGCAGCCCTCGCCCACGAACTTTTCTCCCCAGCCAGGTCAGGCAAGCATGGCGACGGAAGCGTGAGTTCGTGTGTGTTGAGAGGCATGTTTTGAAGTTTGAGGGTTCAGGCGCACCTCCTGAGCATGGGCTCTCGCCCCGTGGCGTAGCCCTCGCCCACGACCTTCTTCCCAGCCAGGTCAACCAGCCAGGGCGACGGAAGCGCGAGCAGGGCGTGTTGACAGATTTTACATTTCGTGTTATTGTGTTTGGTTCTTGGCTGAAGGGGATTTGGGTTTTAGACGCACCTCCTGAACATCGGCCCTCACAGCCCATGGCGCAGCCCTCGCCCGCGACCTTTTCTCCCCAGCCGGGTCGGCCAGCCAGGGCGAGGGCAGCGCGAGCGGGGCGTGTTGAATGTTGTGTATTTCGTGTTCTAATGTTTGGTTCTTGGTTGAGAGTTTGGTTGGCGGTTCAGATGCACCTCCTGAACATTTGCCCTAAAACCCCTTGGCGCAGCCCTCGCCCACGAACTTTTCTCCCCAGCCAGGTCAGGCAAGCATGGCGACGGAAGCGTGAGCTCGTGTGTGTTGAGAGGCATGTTTTGAAGTTTGAGGGTTCAGGCGCACCTCCTGAACATGGGCCCTCGCCCCGTGGCGTAGCCCTCGCCCACGACCTTCTTCCCAGCCAGGTCAGCCAACCAGGGCGACGGAAGCGCGAGCGGGGCGACGTGTGTGACCGGTGGTGCGGCTGGGGAGGGCTGACCCCCGCCGCCGCCACTAGTGTTGCTGCTGGTGCCACTGCTGCTGCTGGTGCTGCCATGCGGCTGCCATGCCTCCCCGAGGAGCGAGCGCAGCAAACGGACAGGCTCGGAGTTGGCTGGGCATGGGCCTGCGGTGTGTGTGTGTGTGGCCGCTTGTGTGTGTGGTGGTGGTGATGTATGTGTGTGTGGTGGGGCTGGGGGGGGGGCATCTCCTAGAACTTCAAACCACTGGGATGAAGGGAGGGGGGAGGAAACACGCACGCATAAACACTACATCTGAAACAATGTCAGTTTCAGTTTCAGTTTCAATTTAATCAAGTTACAGTCTCAGTTTAAGTTTTGGTTTCAGCTTCAGCTTCAGCTTCAGCTTCAGCTTCAGCTTCAGTTTCAGTGTGAGTTTGAGTGTGAGTTTGAGTTTGAGTTTGAGTTTGAGTTTGAATTTCAGTTACATTCCCTCACCCTCTCGCGTGTGGCGGTCGTACAAGCACACACGTGAGAACGGCATTGGCGTGTCGGCCTGCACCGCGCCCCACCACCCCGGGTAGCGCACCCACGCGTCTGACGCGCCGTCAGGCTTTTATTTTTATGTTTTCAGTTCCATTTCCATTTTCAGATTCAGTTTCACCCAGATCCTCACCCTCTCGCGTGTGACGGTCGTACAAGCACACACGTGAGAACGGCATTGACGTGTCGGCCTGCGCCGCGCCCCACCACCCCGGGTAGCGCATCCACGCGTCTGACGCGCCGTCAGGCTTTTATTTTTACGTTTTCAGTTCCATTTCCATTTTCATACTTAGTTTCACCCAGATCCTCCCCCTCTCGCTTGTGACGTTCGTACAAGCACACACGTGAGGACGGCATTGGCGTGTCGGCCTGCGCCGCGCCCCACTACCCTGTGTAGCGCACCCACGCGTCTCATGCGCCGTCAGGCCTTTATTTTTATGTTTTCAGGTCCATTTCCATTTTCATATTCAGTTTCACCCAGATCCTCACCCTCTTGCGTGTGACGATCGTACAAGCACACACGTGAGAACGGCATTGGCGTGTCGGCCTGCGCCGCGCCCCACCACCCTGTGTAGCGCACCCACGCGTCTGACGCGCCGTCAGGCGTGTATTTTTGATGTTTTCATTTCCATTTTCAGTTTCAGTTGTATCGAGACGCTCACACTCTCGAGTGTGACGATCGTACAAGCACACAAGTGCAAATGGCATTGGCGTGTCGGCCTGCGCTGCACCCCACCACCCCGGATCGGCGCCCACGCGTCCGACGCGCCGCCAGGCGTATATTTTTGTCGTTTTAATTTCCATTTTCAGTTTCAGTTTCATCCAGGTTCTCACCCTCTCGCGTGTGGCGGTCGAACAAGCACACAAGTGAGAATGGCATTGGCGTGTCGGCTTGCGCCGCGCCCCACCACCCCGGGTATCGCGCCCACGCGTCCGAAGCACTGTCAGACGTGCCACTGCTGCTGCCGTTGTTGTTGCTGTTGCCACTGTCGCCTCCTGTGGGGACGGGCGACGGGGACGAGGGTGGGCGTTGGTGATCATAGTGTAGAGAGCTACGAATGAGCACGGCCTTCTCCCTCTCCCCCACATGTCAGAATCTCTCTCTCCTTGTCTCTACTGCTAGCAGCCTGGGCTGCGTCACAAGGGTGGGCCAGTGAACGCCGGCATTGCCCCCACGAGCAGAGATATGGGATAAGAGATTTGGCATGTGGGACCTGAGACATGGGACCTGCGATCTGGGATCTGGGATCTAGGGGCCGAATACCCTGTTTAGGTCCAGCCCCGACCCACTGGCCCCCCACCACAACTAGCAAGCCACCCGTCTGTAGTGTTTGGGCGCTATACACCGAGCGAGGGCAAATACGCTGCCTGTGGGTGCGTCACACGCAACTTTAAAATGAACCATCAAGGGGCCCTTGGGAAGGGCCCAGCATTCCTTGCAGTGATCCCCCCGCAAGCCATATACCGGTCGGGGCCAAATTACCCGTTTCCCTGAAGAAGAAGAAGAAAAAGAAGAAGAAGAAGAAGAAGAAGCAGAAGAAGAACGTTTCGGGAGAGGGCTTGGAGGGGTGTGTCAGCGGCGGCGGCGGCGGCGGCGGCAGCGGCGGCAGCAGCAGCAACACCGTCAGCAGCAGAAGTGGAAGCTCCCCGTCCCCAGTACATGCTTTCACAAAACAGGGGCTCCTTTCCAACCGCTTCTTACCGCGCGTCCGCAAAATCAGGCTCTCGCGGTAGCAGCGAGAGCAGCTGCTTTGAAGGCTCACAATGCCGAGTCAGTCCAATAATTGCAAACAATTTCCAAAACTCCCATTTCCAAAACTCCGCAAAGCCCCAAAACACAACAACCTGTATGCTTGCTGCATGGTCTGAAAAGCCAAGCTCGCTCGGCAGCAGCAACAGCAGTCCAACATCGACAACCGCAGCCGATACTGCACCAAAAAAACAGCAACAGCAGCAGCAGCAGCAGCAGTCACGACAGCTGCAACAGCAGCCCCCGTCCCCTACGCATACCACATGACAGTAGGGGGCATGTGTTGGTACATCACACACTCTTACCGTTCGCTGCCTGGTCGGCAGAGTCCGGCTCACGCGGCAGGAGCAAGAGCAGCTCCTTTGAAGGCTCCCACCTCCGCCGCTTGTCACTCCCCACTCGGTCGACAGCGTAGATGCCATCGTGTGTTCCATGGAATGTGCGCACCTGGCGTGTGTGGGGGGAGGGGTATTTGTGTGTGTGTGTGTGTGTGTGTGTGTGTGTGTGATTCTCAGCCCAATACCGGCGCTCGTCTCTCCCCACTTGGTCAACATCATAGATGACGTTGCTTGTTCCATGGAATGTGTGCACCTGGCGTGTGTGGCGGAAGGGGGTGGGGTGGATCGGAGATTGTGCGTGTCTGCGTGTGTGTGTGGTGTGGTGGGGCGGGGGGGGGGGGCACAGCTTTGCTGGTTGAGGCGCTGCTCTGGCCATGTTTGTGCTGGCACTAATCGTATTCTCGAGACCATTGTGTGTGTGTGTGTGTGTGTGTGTGTGTATGTGTGTGTGTGTGTGTGTGTGTGTGTGTGTGTGTGTGTTGTTTTGGTCGTGCGCGTGCGCGTGCGCGTGTGCGCGTGTGTGTCGCTACTGGGCTGCGTGCCGCTACTGCGCGCCGCTACTACGTGCCGCTACTGCTGCTACTGCGTACCGCCTCTGGGCTGCGTTCCGCTGCTGGGCGCCGCTCCAAACTCCACACCCCACGCTTCAAACTCCACGCGCAAATCGCCCAAATCCAGACTCCCGACTTCGCACAGAGAGACCACACATGGTAGTAGACTCTGCTGCTTCGTTTCGCCTGCGGGTAGTTTGCGCCCATATTCCACTCCACACTCTCCACCACACCCCACACAACCCACGCACAAACAAACACGCACACACACGCGCGCACACACACACACGTGCACAAACAAATTTGACCTCAAAAGGAGACGAAAAAACAGGACATCTGCGCGGAAACACCAAACGCACCTGGCCGTGCGCTTTGATGCTGGGTGTCGCATGCAGGGAGTTGGAGTTCAAATGCCGCCTCTCCTCCAGTGATCCCCCCGCAAGCCGTATACCGCTTGGGGCCGGATTTCCCTTTCCCATAAAACCAACTCCCACTTGGTGGGAGGGTGCGTGGAGGTGTGCGTTGGATAGCTCCTGCTGAGAGCAGCGCACGGCATGCGCTGCGTGAACACCCGCTATGTATTTCGCCTGGTATGAGCTGTCAAAGTTGCTCGAGCCGGGCAATTATTATTTCACCAAATCCCTCCCAGGGGCAACTGCACTTCTCTAAAGTGATGTTGAACAAGAGTCCAAGGTTGAGGGTTGGAGGTAGGGGGTCGCTCCATTCCTGAAGACAACTATAAAAAAAATAGGCAACGCACCTGGCCGTACGCTTTGCTGCTGGGCGGCCCGCACGCGGGTAGTTTGCGTGCAAATGGGGCGCCGCGTGCGGGCCGCCTCTTCTCTAGGTTTTGATGTGGAGCTGTAGTCCAAGGTTGAGGGTTGGAAGTCGGGGGTCGCTCCATCCCTGAAGTAACCTAGAATAAAGAAAAGGCAACGCACCTGGCCGTACACTTTGCCGCTAGGCGGCCCGCACGCGGGTAGTTTGCGTGCAAATGAGGCTCCGCGTGCGGGCCGCCTCTTCTCTAGGTTTTGATGTTGAGCTGTAGTCCAAGGTTGAGGGTTTGAAGTAGGGGGTCGCTCCATCCCTGAAGACACCTAGAATAAAGAAAATGCAACGCACCTGGCAGTACGCTTTGCTGCTGGGCGGCCCGCACGCGGGTAGTTTGCGTGCAAATGGGGCGCCGCGTGCGGGCCGCCTCTTCTCTTGGGTTTTATGTTGAGCTAGAGTCCAAGGTTGAGGGTTGGAAGTCGGGGTAGCTACATCCCTGAAGACACCTAGAAAAACAAGGTGTCCACACTTCACGTTCCACACTTAACACACACACACACACACAATCGAATTCGACCCCAAAGCAGAAGAAAACGCACCTGGCCGTACACTTTGCTGCTGGGTGTGGAGCGCAGGTAGTTGGTGTGTCCACTCCACATTCCACACTCCACACACACACACACACACACACACACACACACAAACAAATTTGAAGTCAAAGCAGACGAACCACATCACACCTAAAACATAAACAAAAAACGCACCTGGCCGTAGACTTTGCTGCTGGGTGTGGAACGCGGGTAGTTTGCGTGCGAATGAAGCGCCGCGTGGACCACGATGTGGGTGGCGTCGCTGTGTGTGTGGTGGGGGGGTGGGCATGTCAACAACTGCCTTGCGGTGGCGGAACGCACACACACACACTGGCGCGCGCACATATACGCACCCACGCACGCACGCACGCACCTACGCATACATCCGCCATACATGCGTGTGTGCGTGCGTGCGCGCGTAGGTGTGTGCGTGCGTGTGTGCGTGCGTGCGTGCGAGCGTGCGTGCGTGCGTGCGTGCGTGCGAGCGTGCGTGCGTGCGTGCGTGTGTGCCTGTGTGCGTGTGTGCGTGCGTGCGTGCATGCGTGCGTGCGTGCATGCGTGCGTGCGTGCGTTCGTGCGTGCGTGCGTGCGTGCGTGCGTGCGTGCGTGCGTGCGTGCGTGCGTGCGTGCGTGCGTGCGTGCGTGCGTGCGTGCGTGCGTGCGTGCGTGCGTGCGTGCGTGCGTGCGTGCGTGCGTGCGTGCGTGCGTGCGTGCGTGCGTGCGTGCGTGCGTGCGTGCGTGCGTGCGTGCGTGCGTGCGTGCGTGCGTGCGTGCATGCGAGCGTGCGTGCGTGCATGCGAGCGTGCTTCCGCGCGCGCGTGGGCACGCATGCACACCGTGAGCACACATGCACGCCCAATAACAACAGTCCAGCCAACCAACCCCCAGACGCACCTGTCGCCTTGCACCGTCTCAAAGTCACACTCCCCCGAGGTACAGTTGTGCAGCGAGTCAAAAGTGTGGGCTGAGAACAGAGCAGCTGCAACCGTTGCGCGGTCTTCGGAAGAAGGGGAGGGGCACAGCAGCACAGTCACACGCTCCCAGTCGCCCTCGTGCAGGCCTGTGAATTTGGTGGCGGCGGGTTGGGTGCGTGTGTTAGAAAAACAGAAATGACGAATCAACATTGGAGCACTGTGCTGTCCGATGATGAAGGGGTGGGACACAGCAGCACGCTCCCAGTTGCCCTCTTGAAAGCCTGTTTGTCTAGGAATGGTCCTGTGTGTGGTGGTGGTGGGTGGGGGGGGGGGGGGGGAATTGCAGAACACCGTGGAAACTAAAACAACAATGAGGCATGCATGAAGAAACGTGCGAGTCATGCGCCGCGTGCCGCCAATGTCGTGGTGACCCACAGCACGCTGACAGCCCCAGTCAGCCTGTGTGGGTGTGGGTGTGGGTGTGGGTGTGGGTGTGGGTGTGGGTGTGGGTGTGGGTGTGGGTGTGGGAGGGGTGGGGTGTGGGAGGG
>VFSX01000243.1:246479-266247 GCA_016618255.1 Chlamydomonas sp. UWO 241 | reverse complement strand
TGTGTGTGTGTGTGTGTGTGGACGGGGGGCAGGCCTTGCATGGCACGAGAGGTGAAGTGGAACGGGATGCCGCCGATGTGGTCGAGGTGCTGGGAGTGTGTGTGTGTGTGCGTGTGTGGATGTGTGGAGGGGGGGGCAGGCCTTGCATCCCACACGATGTGATGTGGAAAGGGATGCCGCCGATGTGGTCGAGGCGCTGGGAGTGTGTGTGTGTGTGCGTGTGTGTGGGGGGGGACAGGGGGGGGGGGGGGGGGCAGGCCTTGCATCACACAAGAGGTGACGTGGAAAGGGAGGCCGCCAATGTGGTCGAGGTGCTAGCAGGGGGCGTGTCTGTGTGTGTGTGTGTGTGTGTGTGCGAGTGTGTGTATGTGTGTGCGAGTGTGTGTGTGTGTGTGTGTGTGTGTGTGTGTGAATGTGTGTGTGTGCGCGCGCCCACCCCGCACCATTCACTCACTTTGTGTGTGAGGAGCACCGTCCGTGCGTGCATGTGTGTGTGTGCCCGTCTTTGTTTGCATCAAAGTTATGCTAGGGACCATTGTGTGTGTGTGTGTGTGTGGATGCAGACCTCTGGAATGATCTGGAATGGAATGCCATGCGTGTGTGTGTGTGTGTGTGTATACAGACCTCTGCAACGAACGGGAATGGAATGGAATGTGTGTGTGTATGTGTGCGTGTGTGTGTTTGCACGCGCCCACTCCCCAACTCACTCACCCCGTGAGTGAGCAGCACCGTCTGCTGGAAGATTGCGCGCTGCGGGCAGCGCCCGGTGTCGAGCACCACCTGCATGGGCGTGCACGCATCAGAGTGAGGGAGAGTGAGCATCAGAGTGAGCATTAGAGTGAGAATCAGAGTGAGCATCTGAGTGAGCATCAGAGTGATGCCCACTCTGAGATTGGGACTGAGTGACCATCAGAAAGGGCCAGAGTGAGCGTGCACGTCAGTGTGTGCGCCAGAGTGACCGTCAGAGTGACCCTCAGAGTGAGCCAGAGTGAGCGTGCGCTGCAGGCAGCGCCCAGTGTCAAGGACGACCTGCATGGCGCACGCATCAGAGGGAGACAGAGTGAGACCGAGTGGCCATCAGAGTGACCACCAGAGTGGGACTGGGTGACCATCAGAGTGGGCCATCAGAGTGGGCGTGCACATCAGAGTGTGTGCGCGACAGAGTGTCCATCAGAGTGAACATCGAAGTGAGCCCGAGGTGAGCAGAGTGAGCAAGAGTGAGCAAGGGTGAGCATGGCAATCGAAGTGATCATCAGAGTGACCATCACAGTGACCTTCAGAGTGGCCATCAGAGTGCGCATACGAGAAAGCGTGCCAGCGTGACCATCAGAGTGACTATCAGAGTGAGCCAGAGGCGAGCAGAGTAAGCAAGAGTGAGCAAGAGACACCATCAGAGTGACCATCAGAGTGAGCCAGAGGTGAGCAGAGTTAGCAAGAGTAAGTAAGAGTGCGCGTGACCATCAGAGTGACCATCACAGTAAGCCAGAGGTGAGCAGAGTGAGCAAGAGTGAACAAGAGTGACCATGAGAGTGAGCGTGACCATTAGAGTGCGCATGTAAGAGAGTGCGTGCCACAGTCAGCACCCCGGGGCAAGTCGGAGCGCGCCGGGGGCAGCGCCTGGTTTCGAGCACGACCTGTGTGTGTGTGTACATAGCACTCTCATATATCGGTTTGATGGATGACGGCTGGATGACGGGCGGTAGATGGATGTGGCGGAGAGGGAGGGAGGCCTGCCCCCCCCCCCCCCCCCCCGGCCTCTTCTCCCTGCGATTGCGTCCGTGCCCGTGCGCGCGCGCACACACACACACACACACACACACACACACCTCAATACACTTCAAGCACGGCAGTGTCATGCACGTCTCCTGGCCGCTGATCGACCCACCCTCCACACACACACACACACACACACACACACACACACACACACACACACAACACACACACCTCCAAGCATGGCAGTATGATGCACGTCTCCTGGCCGCTGATCGAACCACCCTCCACACACACATACAGACACACACACACACACACACGCACACACGCATAAACACGCACACACACCTTCAAGCGCGGAAGTATGATGCACGTCTCCTGGCCGCTGATCGACACGCCCTCCACCTCGAAGCCCGCGACTGTGATCTTGTGCGAGCGAGAATCGAACGTCGGGGCGGCTGCCGCTGCCGCCGTGGCCGCTGCAGCGTGCGTGTGCTCGTGTGCGTGCATGTTTGTGTGTGTGCATGCGTGTGTGTGTGTTGTGTGTCTGCCGTATGTGTGTGTGTGTGTGTGTGTTGTGTGTCTGCCGTGTGTGTGTGTGTGTGTGTGTGTGTGTGTGCGTGGCTGTGTCAATGTGTGTGTGTGTGCGCGTGTGTTTGACCCCCCCCCCCCCTTACACGCATGCGCATGCACTGCAGGGCGTCGACGAGCCCACGCAGTACGAGCCTGTTCACTGATCGACAAGCCCGTATCCCATGCCTTTAACCACCGGACCCGCCCCCACGCCCCCCAGCTTCGCACCAGATGCGCCGTGGTCTGCAGCGCTGGGGCTGACGCCCGGTAGGGAGCCGGGCCCTGCATGGGGGCGGGCATGTGCACGCGGTGTGTGTTGTGTGTCTGCCGTGTGTGTGTGTGTGTGTGTGCGTGTGTGTGTGTGTGTGTGTGTGTGTGTGTGTGTGTGTATTTGCATGGGGCAGGGCGCTGCAGTGGTGCACCCCATGCATGCATGCGCTGGGCAGTGCCACCAATGCCAGGCTGGATGCTTGCCCTCGGAAAGGCGTCACCACGAACATGGGTGCGACGGAACGGGCGCAGGAACGGACCCAGCAGGGGGGGGAGGGGGGGGGGGCTGGTCGAGTGTTCGCCTCCGCACGCACCCGTCGCGCTGTGCAGCGCGGCACGCAGTGACTCCATCATGATGGCAGCTGGGTCGACTTCAGGACAGACTATAGAGACTATAGAGACTAGAGAGTCACGGCGCAGGCAGCTGCCTCAGTGTGTCCATTCACACATTCATTCGATACACATCTGAAGCCAGCGTTTTGCGACCTCGCTAGGGGAGTGGGCCCTGGGGGTACAGCATGCACGCAGGCAGCGGCTGGACACTGGCCTCCCAGGTATGGACCGATTCACAGAAAGAAGCTGATAGGAAGCTAGGATGCTGTGGACGCATCAGGGCTGACATCAGGGTGACAACACATGCTGACAACACATGCTGACCTCTCTGGGGACCTCGGCCCCTGCCTCGGCCCTGGGTAACAGCATGCACGCACGCGGGGAAGATGCACAGGCAGCTGCTGGTCATTGGCTGGCCATCACGCGACCAAATCCATCGAGGCAGGAGGCAAATAACTGTCTTTACACAACGCCCATTCCCGGGGGATCGACGGCACATCCAAGTCATCAGTAACTCGCTAATGCGTACGCACGCCATGTGGCGCCGCGTGTGGTCAATACAGGGGTGGCTGTGCCAACATCGCCGCGCCGCGTGTGGTCGCCCCTCCGCGTGTGGTCGCCGCTCCGCATGTGGTCGCCGCTCCGCCAGACACGCCAGACGGCACCTGCTGTGCCTGCCCGATCGCGCGCTGATTTGGCCGCAGTGCCTGGGCTTGGGCCGCCCGCCAGTGTGGCTGTGACGGCGTCGGCTCATACCCGCATGCAGCGGGGGGGCTCCAAGTATCCATCGGCTGCACATGCCAGCACTGCCGTCCATGCGCGAGAGCTCCATGCGACCCGCATGGCGCCCCATGCACGACTGGCCGCCATGCGCTCGCTCCTCCTCAGCAGCAGCCTCACATGACCAGCGCCTCCTTCTCCACCTCCTCCCGCTTGCCCGGTGTGTCGTCTGGCAGGCTGTACGAGACGCCGTGCTTGGCGCACCACTTGCGCACCTGAGGAAACGTGAGGTCGAGGTCTGGGAACACGCCAGACAGAACGTTGCCCGCAGCCAGCGCCATCAGCACGTCCTCGCTCTGCACCTTGGACCTCCCCGCCCACGTCGCAAAGTTGGAGGCGCCCACGACGATGCGGAAGGCCCGATCACTGAAGCGCACGTCGTTGGTGAACGCCCGGGGCTGCAGCCCGTTGCTCGCGTTGAGCGCCCACAGCACCTCGTGCCACGCGCCGTACAGGTCTGTCAGGCCCGCCGCCTTGAGGATTAGCGCGGCGCGGCAGCGCTCGTGCTTGAGCAGGCCCAAGAGCAGCATCCACGAGTGGGCCTCGTACGTCTCGCTCACGCGCGCCAGGTTGAGAGCGTAGGAGATGATCCCAGTCGTCGACGCGCTGACCTCCACGCCGTCTCCAAGCGGTGATGCCTCAGAGGGGGGTGCGGATGAGGAGAACGCCCCAGCATTGACGATAACACGACCACTCCGTCGTCCAGTCTGTCGCGCAGACGTGGTCGCTGCACAGGCAGCAATCGCAGGGGACTCGGTGAAGCGGTGGGTGGAGGGCGCCGCGATGGGGGCGCATGCACGAGCGCATGGTGCATGGTGCATGCGCCCGCTGCACGCGGCCTGCGCTCGGCTCGACAGCATCGCAACGATTCCCGATGGGCCAATGGTACCGATGCCCGCAGGTGACGAGGCAGGGAATGACGCGCTTGCGGAGCCATGGAGTCCATTCCTCGCTCTACACCTAACTCACCAGGGTTTCGTGCGGCTGTGCAGTAATCGCTCCATCTCCCCCAGTTTGCTGCAAGAAGAATGGGCAAAGGTGCGTTTTTGCCTGCCTTGTCAGCGCAGGGCAAGGAACGAGTGGGGCGAACCCAGATCCAAACGCGGCGACGGCGCGTGAGGGCGGAGGAGAGCGCATGCCGACACCTGCAACTGCAGTAGATCGCCCATGCAAGCTCCTCATGCACAGCAGCCAGCAGAACGCCATCATGAGCATGCTGCATGGTAGTGCCAACGCCATGTCCGCATGCCCGCACTGCCGCCACCCCCCACTGCCTGCTCCATGCACTGATCCTCATCACTCCCCACCGTTGCATGCTTGTGCCTGTGCAACGTGAAACCTCCCCCGCATGCCCGCACCGTCCGCCCCATGCACGACCCATGTCCCATGTGGGCGCGCATGGGAGCCGCCCGCATGGCATGACGTCCCGCCCGCTCTGCGCACGTCCCTTGCATGCCCTGGTTGTATGGCGCGCAGGTTACAAGGGAAAGAACCCGCGCGGCGGAAAGCCGGCAGAGTCGAATGAGGAGGCGGAGCGCGAGTTCATGATGGAGCAGCGCAGGGCGGGTGAGAAAGACACGTTTACACATGGGTACCCGCCCCGGCCGCCCCTATGCCCGCCCACATGCCCGCCCGTAAACGCACCGACCTACCCCCTCGCGCCTGCCTCACGGCCATGCGCCTGCATACGGCCAGAACTCAAACGCGGGCGAGCTGCCGCATGCCCGCACCAACCGCCCCCCTCGTACCCGCTCTGCGCACGTCCCTCACGTGCCCATGCGCAGCGGGCCAGAACTCCAAGGCGGGCGAGCTGCCACCGGCCGGCAGTGACAGCGAGGACGAAGGCGTTGCGCCCAAGAAGCCCGCGGGCCAGAGCTCAACGGCCGGTATGCTCCCGCCCAACAGCTCTGACGAGGAGGGCGGAGGCGACTCGTCGTCGTCCGATGAGGACGACGGCCTTAACGAGTACATGCGCGCCGCGCCGAAGAAGAAGTGAGCGCGCCATGCTGTGGCCCATTTTACACGCGTGTCCATTTGACAGTCTGTCTGACGCCTTTGGTGGCGCAGCGTGTGTGGGGGCCGTGCGGGCAGGCGCTGTGTCAGTGATGTCCTTAGCGCCTCCGCAGCTCCCACTGCGGGGGCAGACGGGGAGATTTGGGGGGAAACTGAGGGGGTGCATCGTGGGAAGTTCGCACCGAAAAGTGTGAAAATGACATTTTCCACACTTTTCCGCCCCAAAAACGCTTCCTGCGGAGGCGATTCGGCACGTTCCCTCCTGTGCCGCGGGGACAAATACGACATTATTGGTTCCCTTAATGACACCACTGGCGCTGTGTGTGTGCGTGTGTGTGCCTGAATGAGTACATGCGCGCACCACTGATGCGCGCCGCGATGAAGAAGAAGTGCGCACGTGCCATGTGTGTGGGAACCGCCACGTGTGTGGCAGGTGCGGACAGGCGTGCGCCGCGTTCAACGTGTGCGTGCGATGTCTGTGCTGTGCGCAGGCAGATGTGCGTGTGCATGTACTGTGTGCGTGTGTGTGCTGTGCGTGCGCACGCGCTCGCGCATCATGCGGGCGTGCACGGTGCGCGGTGCGTGCCTGCGCGGTGCGTGCGTGCGTGCCTGCGCGGTGCACGCGCGCACACACGCATGGGATGTGGAGAGTGCTGCATTGCTCGGCCGCATGGGGTGGGGTGGGGACGCATTGGGGCCGCGAGCGTCGAGTGCCGCCTCGCGGCTGCATGCCATAGCACTGAACCCTGAAGCCTTAACCCCTCAAACCCCTCAACCCTTAACCCCGCCCTGAACCCTGAACTGAGTCACGCGCCGGTTCGTTCTGCATGCGGGAACGCCAACCCGCTCCGCACCCCTGCTGCCTGGCTTGAACACACAGCAGTGATTTTCTTTTCAGGATTTTAAATTAATTCTTCTACAGCCGGATTTTGCTTTGGCAGCATCAACTATCGACCTCCCGGTGACCGTTTGTCCTCAGACATAGGTAGTTTGAAAGCTGTTGACGTGCTCTGTCTGGCGGGCTTAGACTAACAATCCACTGGATGGATTGAGCTGTATGCAAGGTCAAAGTTCAGCCGGAATACAGCCGAATGGCTGTGGAGAGTCGAAAAGGAAATCACTGCCACACAGACCACCCCTCCCATGCCGCATGCAGCAAGCTCACCGCCGCCGCCTCCCTCACTCTCTCCCCTGTACCGCCCCCCTTTCCCCCCCTTCGACAAACACACCCCCACATGCTAAGTTGTCACGGCGCACGGCTATACAACGTGCATGTGGGACCCTTTTGATATGCCACAGCCAGCCATCTCATGAAGGTGCTCGGGCCATACGCGCCGAGCACGGTCGTATACGCCTCTATAGAGGTGTCCCTGACTGCAACATCCATCATCATCATCATAAAATTGTCACGCACCCCGCAGGGAGCCCGTGGTGGTGCCGAAGACCCCCGCAGAGATCGCCGCTGAGATGGAGCGCCTATCGCTGATCCGCAAGAAGCGCGAGGACGACCGGATCAATCGCATCGCGACCGAGGGCTGGGACCGGTACGCGCCCGTCACGTCGACCAACCACCCGTGAGTGTAACAGCTACCCTTGCGAATGTCCAGTAAGGATTGGCACGAAGGGTGCTATTTGTCAGGACCAGCCAGTGGTCGGACATCTCGAGATCCGACCTTTTATATCCTTCTCTGGTAGAGGGGTAGAGCGGGAGCCCACTCCCGGCTCTCCTCCGATGGAAGGCCCAGTGGCTAAGCTCCTTTTATATCCCTCTCTGGTAAGAGGGGTAGAGCGGGAGCCCACTCCCGGCTCTCCTCCGGTGGAAGGCTCAGTGGCTAAGCTTGAGTGAGTCACCAACCGCATGGGAGTAGAAAAGCGGCCCTCGCTGTGCGTGTGGGTGGGTGCTGTGCGTGTGGGTGTTGGGTGGGTGGGTGTTGCGGTAGGGCTTTGACTGGTACGCGCCTGTGACGTCAACCAACCACCCATAGTGTACTGTAGTACTGTACTGTAGCACTGTAGTAGTAGTAGTGCTGTAGTACTACTGAGTAACCGAGCGTCTGTGTGTCTGTGTTGTGTGTGCGTGGCGGCCGCGGGGAGAGGCCGCTGTGTTTGTGCACAAGGGTGAAGCAGTTGTCGCGCTTGCATTCGGCTGTGTGCTGACCACCTCGCCCCCCACCCCTTGAAACTCTTGTGCAGGCCCGGACAGGCGCCGCGAGAGAAGTGCTAGGCTGTGGTTGAGCTCACGGGGCGGCGTTAGAAGGACCGCGGGCGTTCTACTACTGCATACTCACTGCTGCGTCTTGCAGCCCTCCTGTCGTTGGTGGTAGTGCGTGGGTCGCCAACCGTCCTAGGTATTTACGCCTGTACACTTTTCCGCCGCCGCGCCGGGGGGCGGACCTGGTGGGGCCAGGGGCACACGCGTGGCGCCACCAAGCAGTGGTGGTCTCCACCTCTACAGAGGGGTAGAAGCAGATGCAAAATCGCAGACTGGAGCTAGTGGATCGAGGGGTGCATAGGGGGTGCAGTGGGGGGGTGCATCATGGTGTCCCATGCTCCCATGCTCCCATGCTCCAAGTAGTAAGGCGAGTCAAGTAAGGCTCACACACGTCTCCCTCCTCCGCAACACCGTTGTACAACTGGCAAGACGGGCATCTCGAACTGTAGGATTCCGAGGAGCGCCCAGGAAGGAGTTTGAATTTTTTGTGTGACGTAAACACGTCAGCACGAAAGTGGTCCCACTTCTATCCAAGACGCGCAGACCCAGACCCCCCCGCCCCCAACGTGTATGGATGTGAGAGACGAAGCATGCTGAGCGTGCGTCAACAGGATTCCTTCGGTGGTACTTCTCTCGGCTCTGGGGCCTTCAACGCTGGAAGTCCGGTGCATACCCCTTCCTTATCGACAATGGCTGAGCCGCAGGCAGTGAGCACCAGACGAAACAACAAGCGCGGCGTGTATGCGAAGTACGTGGCGTCTCTCGTCGCCAGGGGCGATATTGACGTCTCTGCGCCAGGCTTCAAGGAGTCGCTGCTGCGCCACTTTGATTGCCTCCCGACGCGCTATGCGCTAGATGTCAACACGGAGTCGCTGGACGTGCTGAGCCATGCACGCCTGCTGGACGAGGCGCGGGCAGACCCCACAGCCGCCCTCTCGTTCGCTGTGCGCCCAGTGGAGGTGGTGGTCGCACGGCGGGGATCCGTCGCGGCGTCACCACATGCCAGCTTGGGTTCGCCGACGATAATGCGCCTTGCGGGGGAGCAGGTGGGTGGGCGGCTCGCACCCGCTCTGTGGACTCATCCCGCCATGTGGGATGACCTCGCTCACGACCCATGCACCCGCTCCCATCCCCAGACCAAGGCGGTCAGCGCTAAGCAACGACGTCAACTGCCCATGCCCGCGTTCGGGAGCTCGCCCAACCTGCAGGTGGGGCTGGGGACTCCATGCGTGTGTTTCTCCGCGGCTTCAAAGCTGCTGACGGGGCAGATCCGGGCGCATCTGCGGGGCATCGTCACAGGCTTATGCCATGTGCTTGCTCGCAGGCGCTGGCATTAGAGAATGGGGACGAGCGGATGGAGGAGATGACAGGGAGCGCCGGACCGTCTGGACTCGCAACGAGCCCGCCCCGTATGAACGCAAGCGGCGCGTACACTGACGGTGCTGGCGCGGAGCACATGACGTTCTACGAGATCACGGTCGCATCCATTGACCAACCAAAGCTGCTCAGCAGGCTGTCCAAGGCCCTGGTGAGGGGGCATGCATGCATGAGGCGTTCACGCAACAGCACGTCCCATGCACGTCCCATGCACGCAACAGCACGTCCCATGCACGTCCCATGCACGCAACATCATGTCCCATGCAATAGCCCGTCCCATGCACGTCCCATGCACGCAACATCACGTCCCATGCACGTCCCATGCGGCCACGCCATGCACCATGCACCGCCCCTGCTCCATTACACCAGCCCTACCCCGATGTACACCAACACAGGCCGACCTCGACCTAGATATCCGCGAGTGCCACGCGTTCAACACGTCTGATGGGTACTCGCTCGATGTGTTTGTGGTGGACCAGACAGTCGGGCAGGTGAGCACATGGACATGGACGCTCGCACGCATGGACGTGGCGGTGGCGCATGGCGTGCGAGCGAGTGACACGGTGGCGGCCACCGCTGGACGATCCCTGGTGTCAGCGGCAGGCGGCTGCTGGCTAACAGCTGCTAGCTTACAGCTCTTAGCTTGGGCTCTGGCCTGTGCTCGTATCCTGCACCTGGCGACAGGCGCGCCTACCGACCCCAACTAGCGCCCCCAACAAATCGTGACTGCGCGTGCGCGCGTGCGTGCGTGCCACAAACGCCCCATGCACAGACCGACTCGAGCCTGGAAGAGCAGCTCGCTGTGCGGCTCGCGCAGATCCCTGTGCCTACCGACCGGAACTAACGCCCCCAACCAATCGTGTGACTGCGCGTGCGCGCGTGCGTGCGTACCACACGCCCCTGCACAGACCGACTCGAGCCTGGAGGAGCAGCTCGCTGTGCGGCTCGCGCAGATCCCGGCGCCGCCAGACTCGACACAGCAGCAGCAGCAGCAGCTGGCGCTGCCGCCCGACCCGCCAGTGTCGGTCGACACGCTGCTAAAGAACGTGGGTGCCGTGGCCACGCTCCAGGGGGTTCCTTTGGGGCTGTCAGGCTGTCGGGTTTCCTGAAGAGGGCCTCCCGGACTGTCCGGGTTTCCGGAGAGCTCCTCGGGTGTTCTCGAGGCTGGCATTTTTTCCCGGGAGCTGCGTCCCCGGACCCGCACTTCTTCTCCGGCTTTTCCGAACCCCCCTTTCGCTCTCCCCCCCCCCCCCCCCCCCCGGCAAACCGCCCTTCGGGCGGTCTCCTCATCGGAATCAGATCGGCAAGGAGAACCCTGCCGCGCTCGCTGTGTGGCGATGGGACGGCTGGCTGTGTGGCACAGTGGGCTGGCTTACAGTGCACACGGGGCGCTGCTGGGGTGCGCCGTGTGCACGCGCCAGGTGGCGCGGCCCACGCCCGCCCACGCGCATGCTCATGCTTATGCCCGCGGTGACGTCTGCGCCTGCTCTCACGCCCACGTCCATGGTCACACCCGTCCGCCATGGTCACACCCGCCCGCCATGGTCACGCCCAACGCCCATGTCCATTGTCACACCCGCCCGCCTGTGCACACGCCCCTCCTTGCGCGCAGCTGCCTGCGCGCCCCATGTCGCCGGTGGACGACTGGGAGATCGACATCAGCCAGCTCACGATCGACGCCAAGGTGACTGTGCGTGTGTGTGTGCTGTGTGTGTCAGTGGTGCAGAAAGCCGTGACGCGGTTACGTGCGTCACACGGGAGGGTCGTTTGGCGGGCCCCCAGCGTCATGCCAGAGCGCGGCGGTCGGCGCGTTTTTTTGTGAAACGTGTGATTATCACACATTCGCGCAATAAGATTGACCCCAATCGCTCCTAAGCGGCCCTGCGGGACGTGTTCCGCGTCACAAGACCGCCATCATGTCGAACATTCTCTGCATCACTGGTGTGTGTGTGATCTGTGGGTCTCTTGTTGCGCCTGCCTGTGTCTGCCCCCCCACACCCCCATATGCCGATAAGGCATGGCCCAGCGCTGCCCACACGCACGCGTGCACACCGCACCCACCCGCCCACGCGGCACGCACGCACGCAGGTCGTGCCTGGCGCGTTCTACAACCTGAACCGCAGCTACTACTACGGGCACACACACACATACACACACATGCAGGTCGCGTCTGGGGCGTTCTCCAACCTATACCGCGGCTACTACTGCGGGCAGGAGGTCGCGGTGAAGATCCTGAAGGACGTGCACGACGACACAGCACAGTACCAGGAGTTCCTGCAGGTGTGTGCGTGTGCGTGTGTGTGCATGTGTGTGTGTGTGTGCGCGCGTATGTGTGTGTGTGTGCGTATGTGTGTGTGTGTGTGTGCGCGCGTGCGTGCGTGTGTTCTTGGGGGGGGGGGAGTGCACAACGACACAGCGCAGTACCAAGAGTTCCTGCAGGTGTGCGTGTGTGTGTGTGTGTGCCTCCCCCTCTCTATCTCTCACTCACACGCACGCTCCATGACACGCGCAGGAGGTGTCAATCATGTGCAAGGTCCGCCACAAGAGTGTGGACCAGTTCATCGGCACACACACAAACACACACACAAACACACACACAAACACACACACACACACACGTTGTGCGCCTCAAGACAGACTGTAACATGGACTACACACACACGCAGAAGGTGTCCATAATGCGCAAAGTCCGCCACAAGAACGTGGTACAATTCATCGGCACGCACACACACACACACACCACACACATGCAGACACACACACACACAGGCACACACACACACACACACGTAATACGCCTCAAGACAGACTGTAGCATCGACTACACACACACGCATGCGCAGGAGGTGCATCATGCGCAAGGTCCGCCACAAGACCGTGGTACAGTTCATCGGCACACACACACAAACACGTAGTACGCCTCAAGACAAACTGTAACATCAACTACACACACACACATGCTCAGGAGGTCTCCATCATGCGCAAGGTCCGTCACAAGAACGTGGTTCAGTTCATCGGCGCGTGCACGCGCAAGCCCAACCTGTGCATCGTGTTTGAGTTCATGAGCGGGGGCTCGCTCTACGACTACATCCGGCGCGAGGGGGCGCTCAACCTCACGCAGGTGTGTGGAAATGTGTGGAAGCTTGGGAACATGTATATTCATGAGAGAACCTGTGCATCGTGTTTGAGTTCATGAGCGGGGGCTCGCTCTACGACTACATCCGGCGCAAGGGGGCGCTCAACCTCACATTCACACCGTTTCACACCTTCCTCAAGTTCCGGGGTGTTACGGGGCACTTTGCGAGGGCGGGTATTTGAGGTCCTGCCAAACAACCCCTCCCGTGTGACGCACATATCAGCGTCGCGCCCTCGGGCACGACTGACACACACAGAAAGAGAGAAATACGTCACAGTTCCCACCGCTCGGGCAATTTTGATAACGGCCAGTGCTACAGCAGCACCCCGGCAATTGTTTCATGAGTAAAGGACCCTTGGATCTGAAGTTCGTTCAGTAGCGGGTTTCAGTTTTGGTTGGCCAACTACCGTAGTGATCAATGTACTTCATGTCACAGTTCACGGCAGGCTGCCGTGAACTGTGACGTGAAAAGGGGTCCGAGCGGGACGAGAAAAGTGTGGGACTCGCACCGCGCCGCCGCTCACTCGCCCCCGTGCCCGACCTGTCGCCTGGCAGCGGCGATGACCCTCGCGAGGGGGGCGCTCCCGGAAGGAGGAAGCATGTAAGCACTAGCTGCCCATGCAGTGCCCAGTGCGTTTTTTTGCCGTGAATTGGGCCGTGAAGCATGGTCTGGGGTCGGGTCTGCCGTGAACTCTGGGACGTTAGGAAGCTGAAAACGGCCATTTTGGCTGCCGTGAACTGCTCTGAACGTGAAGTACATTGATCACTACGGTATATGCGCTAGAACGAGAGCACACACACACACACACTCTGCCAGGTGCTCAAGTTTGCGACCGACTGCGCGCGCGGCATGGACTACCTCCACCAGCGCAACATCATCCACCGCGACCTCAAGGCCGCAAACATCCTGCTTAACGACAACGGCTGCGTCAAGATTGCAGACTTTGGCGTCGCGCGCGTGATGGAGTCGACGGGCAACATGACCGCAGAGACGGGCACGTACCGGTGCGTTTGTGGGCGTGTGTGTTTGTGTGTGCATCTGTGTGTGTATGTGTGTGTGTGTGTGTGTACCCCAGCTGCACAGTGTGTGCGTGTGTGTGTGTGTGTGTGTGTGTGATGGAGTCGACGGGCAACGTGACGGCAGAGACGGGCACGTACCGGTGCGCTGGCGGGCGTGTGTGTGCGTGTGTGTCTGCACCCCAGCTGCACTGTGTGTGTGTGTGTGTGTGTGATGGAGTCGACGGGCAACATGACGGGAGAGACGGGCACGTACCGGTACGTTTGCGTTTGTGTGTTTACGTATGTGTGTGTGTGCGTGTGTGTGTCTGCATCCCAGCTGCATTGTGTGTGCGTGTGTGAAGGAGTGGACGGGCGCCAGAGGTGATTGGGCACAAGCCGTGTGCCCGACTCACTCGCAACACATCTGCAACGTTGATAGTGATTGTGTGTTCAGATACGAGTCGCAACCTGATTGAGTGATGATCTGGCATGTGATGTGATTCTCTCCTCCGTGCCCATGCAGGTGGGTGGCGCCCGAGGCGATTGAGCCCAAGTCGTGTGGCCCACAGCATTGACTTGACACACGCACACACACACGCACACACACACACACACACACCCTGCAGGTGGATGGCGCCCGGGGTGATTGAGCACAAGCCGTACGACGAGAAGGCCGACCACACTTGGACCCAACGCATCAACTAACACACGCACACACACACGCACACACACACACACACAACACACCCTGCAGGTGGATGGCGCCCGAGGTGATTGAGCACAAGCCGCGTGGTCCACAGCATCGACTGACACACACACACACACACACTCGCGTGCACACACACACACACACAACACACCCTGCAGGTAGATGGCGCCCGAGGTGATTGGGCACAAGCCGTGTGTCCGACTTACAACACAGCTGCATCGTTGATTTACATTTTGTGCTCTGATACGAGTCACGACCTGATTGAGTGATGATCCGACATCTGATATGATTCTCTCCTCCGTGCCGTGCAGGTGGATGGCGCCCGAGGTGATTGAGCACAAGCCGTACGACGAGAAGGCCGACGTGTTTTCGTTCGCGATCGTGATGTGGGAGCTGCTCACGAGCCAGGTGCCCTACGCGATGATGACGCCGCTGCAGGTGAGGGACACAGTGATCCCCCTGAGCTGTCGGGAGGTTAATTATTCAGAGGTTATTTGGGAGGTTGTTTGGCTTGTTGGCTGTGTCAGCGTGTCGGTACCTGCTGCTCGTGATGTGGGAGCTGCTCACGAGCCAGGTGCCCTACGCGCGATGATGACGCCGCTGTGGTGACGCCGTTCATTTTGGGGCGGAGCTGCCCTACCACATTCCCAATGCCTGAGGCGGCGCCTTCGGCAGTGCCTTCACTTGCGCGGATCAGGCGGCACTTCAGGCGCGCCAAGACCGCCTCAGGCGTTATGACCGCCTTCACTTGCGCGGATCAGACCTTAGGGCTGTGGCAGGGGGGGTTAGGAGCGGGGGGCTGGTGTCTCCCGCCCACGCCCCCCGCCCGCCTCAAACCCGCTGCCTCGGCACTGTGTGTATGCGTCCCTCCCCCCCCTCTCCCTCCCACTCCCCCACTCCCACTCTCTCACTCTCCCCCAAAAAAACTGAAGCTGACAATTGGTTTACCCCCCCCCCCCCTTCTTCTCTCTAAATCCAGGCCGCTGTGGGCGTCGTTCAGAAGGGGCTGCGGCCGCCGCTGCCGCCCAACCTGCCGCCGCCGCTCGCGGTGCTGCTGCAGGTGAGCAGTGCATGGCGCAGCACACATGCAGGCAGGCATGCAACACAGGCAGGCATGCAACACAGGCAGGCAGATAGGCAGGCAGGCATGCAACACAGGCATGCAGACAGGCAGGCATGCAGGCATGCAACACAGGCATGCAGGCATGCAACACGGGCATGCAACACAGGCAGGCAGGCATGCAACACGTGCGCATGCCACACGCGCAACACGTGCGTGCGCACGCTTAACACACGCATGCAGAGGTGGGCCGATCGTGTTTTGGTCTTGTCTGCTAATTGTCAAACAAGACAGCCCTTCCCCACCACTGGCACGCATGCACACTCGACCCTCCCCCACACACCTTGAACAACAGCGCTGTCCTGGCGAGGCCTGCGCGAGCCGCGCCCCCGATGTACGCCCCCCCCCCTCCCCCCACACACACACCTTGAACAACAGCGCGGTCCCTGGCAAGGCCTGCGCGAGCCGCGCCCCCGCGGAGCGCCCCCCCCCCCTCCCCCTTGACCCTGCTGCCGGTGTGCTTCCCGCTGGCTACGCTGCTGACCACGGCACGCTCGCAACTGCCTTGCTCCTCCGCAGGCGTGCTGGGCGCAGGACAGCGCCACACGGCCGGCGTTCCGCGACCTCACGCCGCGGTTGACTCAGGTGGGCGCAGGCGTGTGGCATGCGTGGCAGCTGCATGGCGTGCTGTATGCACGGCAGCTGAATGGCGTGCTGCATGCATGGCGGCGTGCGTCATGCATGGCGGCGTGCGTCATGCGTGGCAGCATGGCGTGCTGCGCGCTTGGCGGCGTGCGCCGTGCGTGGCGGCGTGTGTGGCGTGCTGTATGCATGGCAGCTGCATGGCGTGTGGCATGCATGGCGGCGTGCTGCATGCGTGGCGGCGTGCTGTATGCATGGCGGCGTGCACCATGCATGGCGGCGTACTGCAAGCATGGCAGCTGAATGGCGTGCGTTCATGCTTGGCGGCGTGCCGTGCATGCCACGTACCGGGCTGGCTTCCGGCTGGCATCCCCACACTCCTCACACCCGTGCCTGACCCACCCTGCCACCCGCCCACACCGCAGATGCTCGAGGCTGCGCGGGACGAGGAGAGCCGTCGCGCAGCCGCTGCGGCGCTCGCTGCCTCAAAGCCCGACAAGGGCGGTGGCCTGTTCAGCAAGCTGCGCACGGCGGCGGGCGGCAAGTGACCCGCCTGGATGAGGAGAGGGGCGGCGGGGTGAGGGAGGGGAGCAGCCTCCGCCGCCGCCCTGCCTGGCGGCAAGGGCGTAACTCTCGCCACCTCCTGCCAACATGCCCCACCCGGACGGCAGGTGGGGCTGTTGAGCAGACTCCCGTTGCGGCGCGAAGCTGCCTGGCGGCAAGGCAGGGAGCAACTCTCGCCACCTCCTGCCAGCACACGCCCGACCCGGGCTGCAGGCGATTGGGCTAACGCCGCTCGCGGGTCGGCGCGGCTGGCTCTGATGAGGGGAGCACGCCCCCGCCCCGCCGTCCTCCTGCCCTGCCCCCTCGAGGAGGGGAGGGGGCGGCTCTGACAATACGCCCCCGACGCAAACGCGGCGGGCTGCTCAGCACGCTGCGTTGCGCGCGGCTGGGCTCGTCCCGCCAGCCGCTGCCGTGTGAGGACGCAAGGGAGGGCGGTCGTCAAGCCCGACGGGCGGCAAGTGGACTGCTCAGCAAGCTGCGTTGCCCGCGGCTGGGCTCGTCCCGCCAGCCGCTGCCCCCGCGAGAACGCGATAGGCGGCAAGTGGACTGCTCAGCAAGCTGCGCTGCGCGCTGCTGGGCACGCCTCGCTGCCCCTGTCCTGACCCTCTTGAGGGGGGGGGGGGGGCGGCCGCCGCCCAGCCCGCGACAAGCTGGGCTGTTCGGCACACGAACACCCACCCACCCACTCAAAACACCTAAGACAACATGCACGTGACTGACTTTGGAGGGCTGGCAAGCAGCCGTGCGGTCTGGATCCGCACGCTGGGGGTAGTTGCGCGAGCCATTTGCGCGAGCCAGCAAAAAATGTGAACAGGCGAACGACAGACAGCCAGACAGCTCCGTGGCTGGCGGGCTGCGCACCCCCCGAGGGGGAGAGGGGGGCAGCAAGCGCGGCCGAGAGAGGGGGCCACAGACTTCCAGGATACAGACAGCCATGGTCAGCGCGCCGTGCAGGCGCGCGTCCCTTGAACCGAGGCGCGGGACAGCCCTTTACCGCACATGCGCACGCCCGAGGGGTCGGGCTAGCGAGCCGAGGTGGAAGAAACACCCCGCCTCGAGCGCCCAGTCTCGAGCCAGTCACGAGGCACCTCGGGGGCACGCACCGGTGAGGGTGCTGCGGGGCAGGCGCGAGCGCAGAAACCTGAGCACTTGCGCGCGCGCGCGGCACCGCTGCGCGTGCGCAGCACCGCTGCGACCACCGCTACGACCACACCTGACATGAGCTGGGCGTGGTGGCTCCGGTGCGCTCCAGTGCTCCTGAGCTCAAGGTTAACAGGGTTGACACGTACGCGCCCGGAGGACCCCGGGGCGCGTAAGGCCGAGACGACATGTCTAGGGGGGCTCTACTAGGAGAGCCCGCAAAGGCCATGCTCAGTAGTACGACCGCCTCTCGTCTGGCCCATCGACGGGGGACATATACCTACTTGGATACCTGGGGGGGCTCAACAGCTCACCTGAGCTCCCCCCAAAACTTAATTCTTGCCCCGCATTCCTCCTTGAAGAGGAAGAGTAGGGGCTTCTTATATGCGGCCGTAGTTGGCGCCCATTCCGAGACACTGCCTCCACTGCCACTCGCGCGGCTCCGCCGCCCTCTTGTGCGCTCGCATCCCTCCTGCTTCGAAACAAGCAAATTTTGACCCACTGGCTGAGTACGCGGACACGCATCTGACTTGCACCTGCCGCTGATATAATTCATAATCTGGCTTGTCATAGCAACGGGGCAAATTGTTTTCTTCACGGTGGGTCCCCCACAAAACAAGCCATCGTTATGAGTGTCGGCTTTGCATGCTCAACCTTATGTGTCTGGGTTGTAGTTTTACGCTTACTTGCTGGCAGCGTTCTCAATACTGGGTTACTTCTGGGTTACTGGTCTCAGTCTACACCAGGGGCAGACCTAAGGATGGCTGCAGTGCGATGGCTCGTGTGTAATGCGTTCTGTGGTGCTCGGCCGGAAGCTGCCTGGCAGGTGACCCTTCGGCTCAAAAGGCTCTGTGTCAGTCCCTTTCGCCAACGCGCGGCAAGGGACTGACACAGAGCCGTGGCAGCTCCGTTGTTGTAGATGGACAGCATGATTGCCATGATGAGGAACGCGACGCAGCTCAGACGCGCCATCTACATGGTGGCCTCCACGTGGAAGGTCATGTAGTAGCGGAAGGTCTCGCCACCCCTTATCGCCCCCACGGTGGTTCGGCCAAAGTCTTCCGCGTGTGCGCCCAGCCACTGCAGCGCTGGGGTGTGCCACTGCACACGATGAGGGATGCTGCAATCACTGATGATGAAGGATGTTGCAGTCAGGGATGGGGGGTATGGTATATGAGGACCATTACAAGATGGTGGACCTCTCATGAGAGGCCTCCTGCACTAGGGCATCCTGTCACTGAGGCCCCCCCCACCCACCCACGCACACACGCTGGGGGGCCCCCTCCACTGAGGGCCCCGGGACTGTAGGCGAGGACTCTTAGTTAGAGCTACAATCTGCTGAGGGTCTTGCTGGGGGTTGGAGAGTGAGGGCTCAGTACTTGGTACTTGGCGGGTATAATACGCCGATGTCTTTTTGAAGTAGTCATGGGGTACTCATGGGATGGGCTACACGATAAATACGTGAAGTGCAGAAATATTTTTTACAGCTGTTCTGAGCATTTCTAAACGCGCACTGGTTACAGTCAGCCTCGGCGTACAAAACCGTGCTCGGCGTGTGATGTAGTGCCCGAGCACCTACCCCATCATGTGTGGATGTGGCATGCCACCGCCCCCGCACACCAAATTGCCATCCCAACAGAGCGTGGGCCCAGGTCCCCCACCGCAGCGGCAGAACGTGCTTGTTGAAGTAGGTGTTCGCATATGAAAAGGGAGCGAGAGGCACGTGAGGCCTCGCCAATCACCCCGGAAGCCAGGAAAAAGCCCCCTACTACTTCGGGGAGCATGGGCATGATCAAGACGTAGCCCGAAGGATGAAAATCCGGGCCGCAACCTCTGACGTGATGGGGATTTTCAACTTCGTTTACAACCAGATTCCACCGAACACTGACACGTTGCTACCACTGCATTTGCAGTTGGCTGTTGTTACAGTTGTTACAAGTACGCGCCCTGAGGACCCCTGGGCGTGAGTTAAGGCCTAGACTAAACGTCTAGGGGAGCTCTACTAGAGCCCGCAAGGCCACGCAGCGCGCCAGCCTACCCATTAAATCTTGTGGTTGGCTGACCAGTATCCTCTATCTGTGTCGCTCACTCTCCCCCAGGTGGACGGCAGCCTCGGCTCGTGGACATACATCATGAGCGACCTCTACCCACTGCACGACGCTCCCGCGCTGACTTGGGGCTGCGTCTACACGCTGCTACCGGTGGTGCACAAGTACAACTTCCCCAAGCTGCTCACACGGCTGA
>VFSX01000243.1:236479-241479 GCA_016618255.1 Chlamydomonas sp. UWO 241 | reverse complement strand
ACCACCCTCTGATGAGGTGTTTTGAAAGAGTGCACCGTAAGCGGTGCTTCAAGGCTGAAAACTGATAACCTGGCAGGCACGTAGGGGACCCACCGGAGGCGAGTAGATGTAGTACGTCGCTGCGATCGAACCCATGGTTTGACGAGCAGCAGCAACAGCAGCAGCAGCAGCAGCAGCAACAGGGGACCGACAATGCCCTCTCATGAGGCGACTCAAGAGTGCACCGAGAGTGGAACCCACCGGAGGCGAGTAGATGTAATACGTCGCTGTGATCGACCCCATCGTTTTGACGAGCAGCAGCAGCAGCCCGATCCCGGACGAGATGCACAGGTTCATGATGTGGCTGGCAAACACAGCGGAGATGGCCATCTCTGGGAGGCCGAGCTTGGCCACCGCGATGTTGTTGACCATGTCCTGTGCGTTCGCGTGCATGTGCGTATGCGTGTGTGCTTGTGTGCGTGCGTACGTGTTTGTGTGTGTGTGTGTGTGTGTGTGTGTGTGTGTGTGTGTGCACCCCCACCCCCCGCCTTCCCCCACCCCCCCAAGGGAACTTTTCACGACAGGGCCTACGAGTAATCCCCAGAGAGGATCGCAAACACACACGCACCCCCCCACCCCCCACCCCACACACAGCAGGGTGCGATGGCCCCTTTGGCACCATCTCTCTTCACACACACACACACACAGAGTGGAAACACGCACACACACACATGAACCCACCCCCACGCTGTTGCCCCCGCCGAGAGAGGATCTCACACACACACACACACACACACACACACACACACACACACACACTCAGTAGAGTAGAATCACGCACACACACACACACACACGCACCCACCCCCACGCTGTTGCCCACGCCGATGAAGCACATGCCCAGGAGTGACAGCGGGATGCCGACCTCCACTCCCACGAGTGACACTGCGCAATCGCAGAGTGTGTGTGTGTGTTTGTGTGCGTGCATGGGTGTGAGTGTGCGTCACTGGTTCCGCTAAGGATCTTGTGGAAATGACAGCTCAACCCGGGTCTCACGCTCATTCCGCCAATCTTAGCCCGACGGAGGCAATTTTTGGCGGGCACAGTGTGAAATGACGATTTTCACACCTTTCGACAAAAATTCGCGCAATCTCAACCCGAAAGTGCACTTTGTCGGGTTGCGGGTTGGCCAACGGAAACACTGGTGTGCGTGTTCGTGTGTGTGTGTGTGTGTGCAGATGAGAAAGGGCGGGATGCCGACCTCAACTCCAACGAGTGACACTGCACAATTGTAGTGTGTGTGTGTGTGTGTGCGCGTGTGTATGTGTGTGTATGTGTATGTGTATGTGTGTGTGCGTGTGTGTGTGTGTGTGTGTGTGTGCGTGCGTGTGTGTGCGTGTCTGTGTGTGTGTATTTGTGTGCAGATACGCAGGATCGATTGATACTGCACAGCAGGAACACGGTGTGTGTGTGTGTGTGTGTGTGTGTGTGTCAGTGGTGCAGAAAGGCGTGACGCGGATGCATGCGTCACACGGGAGGGCTTATTAACGGGACTTCCATGCCACGCCGAAGCGCGACGCGGAAAACGGGAGCGCGGAGCGCATTTTGGTGTGGAAGTGTGGAAATCGGCGATGTTCACACTTTCGTGTCACAAGACCGACCCCACTCGCCCACTCGGGACTGTGCTGGGGGGTTGGTGTGCGCCTCGCTGGCTGTAGCTTTTGGGGTCTTGTGTTTTTACTCAGGGTCTAAGCGCTCCCGTTGTGTTATGCATCTGACGACCACTCGCCGCTCCAAAGCGGCCCTGCGGTCCTGGCTCCGCGTCACAAGACCGCATTCACACAAACAAAAAATCAAATGTTGGTGTGTGGGCGGGTCGGTGTGATGCCCACACACGCACACACACACCAGGCCCGCGTACCTGCGCCCACGAGCTCCCCTGCGAACGTAGCCACCCACAGCGCCGCGGTGCCCATGCCAATGAGCGAGTACATGAGGGTGCACACGTCAACCTGGGCAGATGGGGTGCGGAGGTTTAGGGTTCAGGGTTTGGGGTTTAGGGGGGGAAGTGGTGGGGTGGGGGGCAGGCTTGCGCGGACTTGGGCGGGGTGCTGTTGGGCGGTGCCCATGCCAATAACCGAGTATATGAGGGGGCACACGTCGACATGGGCAGATGGGGTGCGGAGGTTTAGGGTTCAGGGTTTGAGGTTTAGGGGGGGAAGTGGTGGTGGTGGGGGGCAGGATTCGGCGGGGTGCTGTCGGGCGGTTCCCATGCCAATGAGCGAGTATATGAGGGTGCAACACGTCGACATGGGCAGGGGGTGCGGAGGTTTAGGGTTTGGGGGGGGAAGTGGTGTGTGTGTGTGGGGGGGGGGGGAGGCAGGATTGGGTGGGGTGCTGTAAGGCGGTGTCCATGCCCATCAGCGAGTATATGAGGGTGCAACACGTCGACCTGGGAAGAGGGGTGCGGAGGTTTAGGGTCCAGGGTTTCAGGGTTTAGGGTCTCCGGTTTGGGGTTAAGGGTTTAAAAAACGTCGACCTGTGCAGGGGTGTGGAGGTTTAGGGGGACGGGTGTAAGGGTTTGGGGCTTAGAGGGGCAAGCGGTGGGGCAGGAACAGTGGTTCCGCTAAGGATCATGGGGAAATGATGGCTCGACCCAGACCTCCCAGACCTCACGGCTCACTCCCCATTCGCAACCCGCCTGAGGCGAGTATTTGCGAGAAATGTGTGAAAACCTCTCGCCCCGCCGGCCAATCGACCACACTTGCCAAGAAAGCAGGCTTGTCAAGCACCCACACTTGCGCGCGGCTCGGTGCGTGCAGCTCGGGGCCCGTAACCTCACACCGCGTGGCCCGTAACCCTCAAAGCCCTTCCCGTAACCCTCTCATAACCTCTCCCGTAACCCTGAGTCAACGCCCTCCGGGGCCAGTCAACGGTGTGGGGCGCACATTCACACCGTTTCACACCTTTCTCGAGTTACGGGGTGTTACGGGGCACTTTGCGAGGGATGGCCCGTAAGCCCCGTAACGTTACGGGAGGTTACAGCTACGGGAGGTTACAGTTGCGGGCCCCACGCTGGGCGAACCAATTCCTCCCCATTTCAATGAAGTGCCAGCTAATAACACACTACCGGTGGTTGGTGCGGCTACATGGGCTTCAGGTAAGATGCAAGGGCAGTAAAGGGATTTTAACCGCAAAAACTAAAAATCAACCCCAACCTAAAATTAATTGACGTTCGGGTAATGAACTCCATCATCGCCACACTCCCCACACTCCCCACACTCCCCACACTTCCCACACTTTCCCGGTAACAGTCACCTCCGCTTTTCAGCAAAGACACCCCTCCACACCTCCCCACACGTTGCCGACCATCCACGCGCTGAACCAGCGCGCCACACTCCCCCACTCCCCACACCTCCCCACACCTTGCCGACCATCCACACTTCCCACACCTCTCCACACCTTGCCGACCATCCACACTTTGTCAATAATCCACACTTCCCACACCTCCCCACGCCTTGCCGACCATCCACACTTTGTCAATAACCCACACTTTTCACACCCGTCCACACCTTGCCAACCATCCACGCGTTGAACTGGCACAGCTCACTGCACACCACACTCCCCACACCTCCCACACCTTGCCGACCATCTACAATTTGTCAATAATCCACACTTCCCACACTTCCCCACACCTTGCCAACCATCCACGCGTTGAACTGGCGCGGGTCGGTGCGCTGGCGCAGCAGCATAAGTGTGACTACTGCAACTGTTGCACCAACGCCGAGCGCTATTCCAAACGAGGTGAGGCTCCAGATGGTCTGCGTGTGTGTGTGTATGTGTGTGTGTGTGTGTGTGTGTGCAGCAGCAGCAGCAGCAGCAGTGTGACCACTGCAACTGTTGCACCAACGCCAAGCGCTATTCCAAACGACGTGATGCTCCGCATGATCTGTGTGTGTGTGTGTGTGTGTGCCTGTGTGTGTGTGTGCAGCAGCAGCAGCAGTGTGACCAGTGCAACTGTTGCACCAACACCGAGCGCTATTCCAAACAAGGTGATGCTCCAAATGGTCTGCGTGCGTGTGTGTGTGTGTGCCTGTGTGTGTGTGTGTGCGTGTGTATGCGTGCAGCAGCAGAAGTGTGACCACTGCAACTGTTGCACAAATGCCAAGCGCCCAGATGGTCTGCGTGTGTATGTGTGCCTGTGTGCGTGTGTGTGTGTGTGTGTGTGCCTGTGTGCGTGTGTGTGTGTGTGTGTGTGTGTGTGTCTCCCTGGGCGCGATTCGCGGCGGTCGGCCCATGTGAGTCGCCGTCGCCCATCCCCACTCATCGCCCCGCCCCCCCCGTCGACTGCCGCCTATGTACTGCGGCCCACCCTGGACTATCCACCATCGTCACCGCCCGAAGGGAGCAGCCTCAGCGAGCCGAGCAACCTCTTCCACAGTCCCAATCCTTATCCTGTCGCAGAGCCAGTCCCATGCCCTCGCCAGCGCCGAACAGCTCCTCGGCAGACTGTCGACCGCATCATGGACCGCCCCGCCACCGCCTGACGCCGAGCAGATTCTTGGCCGCGACCCACTGCGGCGCCACGACACCATGCACCACAGAGAACCTCACATTGCCATGATCCCCCCCTTAAGCACCCTTCAACCCCCCTGACACGCTCCAAACTACACTGTCCAACTCTTCCCCACCGTCACCCACCCACAGTCGACCACCCACCCACGCTTTCACCTCCACATGGTGCTCGCCGTCCCATGTGCGCGCCATGCAGGCCCATGCACCCCCGCCCCATGCACCTCCCCAGTCCCCCCGCGCACGCTGACCCCATGCTGGCAATCCAGGCTGGCACTCCCTCCTCACACACACACACCCAGCCTCACCCCCATCCGTGAGCGCACACGCGCACGCGCACTCCCCCCTTGCCTCCCACGCCTCCTCCGATCCCTCCCACGCCTCCTTTAATCCCCCCACGCCCCCCCTGATCCCTCCCACGCCTCCCCTGATCCTTCCCACGTCTCCTC
>VFSX01000243.1:216479-221479 GCA_016618255.1 Chlamydomonas sp. UWO 241 | reverse complement strand
GCAAACAATCACACACACACACACACACACACACACACACACGCGCACACAAACACGCGCACACAACACACACACACACACACCTCCCATGATCTTCTTCGCCCGCCTCCGATTGAGCGATTCCTTCACCCACGCACATGAAAAACGCGTGGCGGGAACGCACAAACACACACACACACAGACATACACACACACACAAACACACGCACACACACACGCACGCACACACACGCACACACCTCTCCCATGATCTGCTCCGCCCGCCTCCGATTCAGCGACTCCTTCACGCGGTCCCAGCTGAACGGCCTCCTCTAACATCTTCTCCTTGCTAGGGTGCGCAAGCACAGGTCAAATACGCCAACACAGGCGTCCGACAGACTGTTAAATCTACAACACACACACGCACACACCTCTCCATGATCTTATCCGCCCGCCTCCGATTGAGCGACTCCTTCACCCGCATACATTAAAAAAATGCGTGGTGGGACACACACACAAACACACATCACACACGCAAGCACACGCACGCACACCTCTCCCATTATCTTCTCCGCCCGCCTCCAATTCAGAGACTTCTTCACACACGCACATGACAAAAAAATGGGTGGCGGGAACGCACTCACACACACGCACACACACACACACAAAAGTTCACACACACACACACACACACACACGCACACACCTCCCCCATGATCTTCTCCGCCCGCCTCCGATTGAGCGACTCCTTCACGCGGTCCCAGCTGAACGGCCGCCCACTCTTTGTGCGTCCCTTCTCTTCGATTGTCATGTCGTCTTGTTCAGATACGCGGATTCTGAGGAGGAGGAGGGGGGGCGTGTGTGTGTGTGCGCTTGAGTACGTGTGTGTGTGTGTGTGCGTGTGTGTGCGTGTGTGTGTGTGTGTGTGTGTGCAAGGAACACCTGACAGTGTGTGCGAGTGTGCGTGTATGCGTGTGTGTGTGTGTGTGTGTGTGTGTGCACACGTGTGTGTGTGTGTGTATGTGTGTGTGTGTGTGTGTGTGTGTGTGTGCATGTGTCCCTTCTCTTCGATGGTCATGTCGTCTTGTTCAGATACGCGGATCCTGAGGAGGGGGGTTGGGGTTGGGGGTGGGGGGCGTGGGTGTGTGTGTGTGTGTGTGTGTGTGAGTGTGTGTTGCCGTTTATTCTGTGTGTGTTGTGTGCGTCCCTTTCTCTTCGATTGTCATGTTCGTCTTGTTCAAGATTGACGCGGATCTGATGGAGAAGGAGGGGGGCGTGTGTGATGTGATGCGCGCTTGAGTTATCGTGTGGTGTGTGTGTGTGTGGTGTGCGTGTGTTGTGCGTGTGCGTGTGTGTGCGTGTGTGTGTGTGTGTGTGTGTGTGTCAGCCCGCGTTATCAGACATCCAGTTAGCACCGGGTGCGTTCGGTAACAAATTGGCCGGGGTTAATTGCTGTTAGTAGTACACGGCATTGCCGGTGCAGTGCGGACGGCCTCATGTCACGCATTGGTTGGTTGGTTGTTGGGTTGGTTGGTTGTGGTGTCGGTGTGTGTGTTGTGTGTGCATGTGTTCCTTCGTCTTCATGGTCATGGTCGTCTTGTCAGATCGTGGATCCTGAGGAGGGGGGTTGGGGGTCGGGGGTGGGGGGGCGTGTGTGTGTGTGTGCGTGTGTGTGTGTGTGTGTGTGCGTGTATCTGTGTGTGTGTGTGTGCGTCCCTTCTTTTCGATGGTCATGCCGTCTTGTTCAGATACGCGGATCCTGAAGGGGGAGGGTGGGGGGTGGGGGTGGGGGGGCGTGTGTGCGCGCATGTGTACGTGTGTGTGTGTGTGTGTGTGTGCATGTGTGTGTGTGTGTGTGTGTGTGTGTGTGTCCATCCGCACTCTCTCGCACGCCCTCCACATGGCAAAAAATACGTGACGCCCTACCGCACAGATTTCCCTCCCCCCGCAGCTCTGCAGCTTCAGACAACGGAGCCCAGGTATCTCAGTGCCATCACCTCGACCGCCATGCGGCCCGAGCCAGCGCTCAACTTGAGCTACCGAGTTCCTCCAGCCGCCACCGTCCCGCCCACCGCCCACTGCCCAGTCGTTCATTCGACCCCACGCCCCACCTCAAGAGACCCACCACTTATCCCACTGCCGCCCCGTCGACCTCCATACACCCACATGCTCGTCACATGGAGTTGCCCCTCCCCATGCGCCCCATGCGCGCACATGCACGCACCCACCCCCCCATGCTACCAGCGCCTACGCCATGTGGCCGGGCCACAGTGTGCTCCCTCCTCTCTACCCTTTCCTCCCTCCCTTCTCCTGTCTTCCACCCCTCCATCCCCGCTGCACCCCACCCCATCTTGTGCCCCCACCCCTCCCTAACCCTCCCCCGCCCCTCCCCCTCTCCCTCCGACTACCCTCCCGCTGCCTCCCTCCCACTGCCTCCCACTTGCACGACTACCGCTGTTCGGACACGACTTCGCTCTATGCCGGCGGCGCCATCACCTTCTTCCGGCTCACGCCGGTGACTTTTGCGCCCACTCCGTCACGTTCTACGCCCTCCGCAAACATCCATCTCTTCAACTTCACACGCGACATCCCCGAGCGCCCCGAGTACGCCGAGCGAGTCACCACCGAGTGGATCATCTTAGCATGATTTCCACAACTGTGGAAGTCCTTCTGCCGACACCTAGTTTAAACTCAGTCGAGGCGGATTGACGAACACAGCCGTCAATGACCCGCCACTGCCCCTTTCCCCCACTGCTTTACGAATGAGGTTGTTCACCCTCTTGCTGGCGCACGGTTGGTCTCCCGCCTTCAAACGGAATCTCCTCAATTGATGACTAGAAACAGCCTATCTAGGTCTGCCGTGCAGAGTTCTCTGTAACGATATCTCTCTCTCTCTCTCTCTCTGTGTGTGTGTGTGTGTGTGTGTGTGTGTGTGTGCGTGCGTGCGTCCGTTCTCATCGATAGTCTTGTCATTTTGTTCAGACACGCGGATCCTGAGGGGGGGGGGGGGGGCCGAGGGAGGCAGTCGATTTGACGGTCTGCCGGAAAACTAGAGAAGGGAGGCAGTCGATTTGACGGTCTGCCGGAAAACTAGAGAAGAGGCTGGCTGTGCGCGTGAGGGCGTGTGTGCACGCACGTGTGTGTGTGTGTGTGTGTGTGTGTGTGTCCCTTCTCTTCGATAGTCATGTCGTCTTGTTCAGATGCGCGGATCCTGAGGAGGCAGAAGGGGGAGGTGTGTGTGTGTGCGCGCAAGTGTGCTTGTGTGTGTGTGTGTGTGTGTGTGTCCCTTCTCTTCGATAGTCATGTCGTCTTGTTCAGATGCGCGGATCCTGAGGAGGCAGAAGGGGGAGGCGTGTGTGTGTGCGCGCAAGTGTGCGTGTGTGTGTGTGTGTGAGAGAGAGTGTGTGTGTGTGTGTGCCCCTTCTCTTCGATAGTCATGTAATCTTGTTCAGATGCGCGGATCCTGAGAAGGGAGAGGGGGGGGGCATGTGTGTGTGCGCGCTTGAGTAAGTGTGTGTGTGTGTGTGTGTGTGTGCGTGTGTGTGTGTGTGTGTGTATGTGTGTGCGTGCGCGTGTGCATGTGTGTGTGTGTGTGTGTGTGTGTGCGAGCGTGTGTGGTCGATTTTTACAGTCCGTCGGACGCCTTTGATGGCGCATTAGACCCTAGAAAAGAGGCCGGCAGCTGTCAAGATTAGACCCCTAGCATGCCATCTGCCATCATGATTGCTGTGCACGCGGTGCGTGTCTCAAAACAGGCGACAAGGAAGTCAGCCAGCTCGTGCCAAAACCTGGGGTTCTCCTGGCCTGGCCGAGGATTCATAAACTTCCGCATCCGCTCATCTAAATCGGCCTCCTCGGGGCGAGGGATGGACCGAAACAGGCTGTGGGCCTGCACCCGTGCCTCTTCATAGGCAGGGCACTCAAATACAATGTGTGCCTCATCCTCTAGCCCACCGCATAGGCAGCACGCCCGCTGGCTGCGTCGCTGCCTCTGTCCCGCCACGGCGTAGCGCCCCGCTCTATCTGCAGCTCATGGAGCCCCATCCTGAACCTAGCTAGAGCCGTGATCCGGGCAGCACTGTTCAGCCCTGAGCTCAACAGGCCCGGTGGCTCGCTGTCGCTACCCGCCATCCACCGCATGTAGGTCAGCATCTTAAAGCCGCGCGACCACTCCTCAGGTACATCACGCACGGTAGTGCCGCTCGGCAGCGCGGGTGTGCTTGTCGCGGCGGCCAGCCACGCCGCGGTCGCCACGTCCAGCAGGTTGGTGATGCGTACCCGTCCCTCCTGGTCCCACGCCAGGGTGTGCCCCACAGTTCCGAGGCACACCTGCAAGCGTGCCGCCCAGCACGTCCCCCCCGCTTCGGGCAGCCCCCAGCTCTCCCGCATTGCATCTTTAAGCAGGTCACCGTCAGGCCGCCCCCGCGCCTTATCCCAAAAGCGCGTCGCCTGGCGCAGCCAATCTGCCGCCAGCGGCCGCCACCCCGCCTCCCGCGCCAAAATCCCCAGTTGCTGCCCGTGCTGCGGACTCCTAGGGACGCACGGGTAAATTGCAGAAGCACTTCTTCCAGGGTGCGCCATCCGTCGCGTGCGGCCTTAGCGCCCCTCCCACTCCTGCCTCTCTCCCACCGTCCGCCCGCCCTGGCAAACACGCCCCCCCCCAGCATCCGCCATCATCGCAGGGCCCCACACCTCACACCCGTAATTTAGCACAGGCCGTACTTGCGTGTCGAACAGGTGGGCCTTAATGCCAATATTGTTAAGGCGTATTATATAGCATCTGCAAGTTAGCGCGTATCTGGTGCGCTGGCCCCTAGAGCGTCGGGTGCCCACGTCCCCCCCCACTGCCCGCCGGTGGTGAAAGAGCATGCCCAGATATGGGAACTCGTGTGTCATGGGTAGATCTGCTCCTGCAAACTTCAGCGTTACCCCCCCCCCTGCCGCCCCGACTGGGCAGAACTGGTCATTGAACACCACCCCTTCTGACTTCTAAACGTTTACTGTTAGTGCGCGCGTGCCGC
>VFSX01000243.1:201479-211479 GCA_016618255.1 Chlamydomonas sp. UWO 241 | reverse complement strand
TCTCCCTGACACTCACGCTAGCACTCCCTCTCTCACACACACACACACACACACACACACCAACAACAAAATGTGTGCACGCACTTCAGTGCGCGCGCCCAGCACGACAGCTGCAGGGAGGGGGGGGGGAGGGGGGGAGGAGAGCAGAGGAGGGGCCGGTTGTGCGATCCAGAGAAATGAGGGTGGGTTTCAAGTGGGTCTCAAGAGAGAGGACGGACGTGCGTCTGCACCCTTCTTCGATGTGCGCTGAATGAAGCGAGCGCGCCCAGTGTGACAGCTGTGTGTGTGGGAGGGGGCGGGGGAGTTGGAAGGGTCTTGGGATAGAGAGCAGAACCAAAACGCCCCCCACTCCCTCACATGCACACACTCACGCACACCCACATACACGCACAAGCACATGCAGATGCCCCACACACTCACACACACGTAGGGTTGCGAGGACCCGTATATCCCGTATATCCGTATATCCGTATATATCCGTGCATACGTATGTCGAATATGGGCGACATACGACTGCAACATACGGTTTTGGTTTCAAGTAAAAGGCGTAAGGGCTGTAAATCCTTCAATACTGCATGGATTCCGATGATTCGAGTTGCATTGGAAAGCTTATGACAAGGGCTATCCAGAACACTGCTTGGATGCAGTGTGTTGTGGGTGGAAATTTGTGTTGATTTTAGTGGGGGGAGTGTGAGCTTTGTGTGAAGTGCCACCAAACTACGGATACAGATCTACGTAGATACGGCCGTGTGTACGGATATACAGATACACGAGGCCGTCGATGTACGGGTCCCCACACATACACACACACACACATAAACACCTGCACGCCGCACATGACTGTGAGCACAAACGCACCCCTCCCCTGCACCACACACACTCCAGACACGCACGCAAGCCCCCCCACTCCCCCCCACCTCCGCCACCACCACACACACACACACACGCCCCCCCCCCCCCGACTCCCCCCCACACACACACACATACCTGGACGTTGTATACGACCATGGACACAAATGCACGCCACACACACACACTGCACACACACACGCAAAACACACACACACACACACACACGCACACCTGGACGTCGTACACGACCATGAGCACGAATGCAAAGTAGAGCAGCAGGATGAGCGCGCAATAGATGATTGTGATCTGCGTGCGAGCATGGGTGCATGTGGGTCAGTGATGGAAGGCAGCTTGTGACGCGGTGGTGTGGCGTAAAGCCCTGCGTCACAGGGGCCGACCCCGCAGCCCCTGCGCCCCGCCACAGCTCTGGAATTGCAGCTTGTAGTGTAAGATTGCGCGTGCGTGCGTCGGGGGAGGTGCGGGGGGCGTCTGAGAGAAGTCGATTGGCGTGTGGTCCAGTGGTTCCGCTAAGCATCTTGGTGAAATGACGGCTCAACCCGGGCCTCGCGCTCATTCCGCAAATGTCAACCCGACGGAGGCCAATTTTGGCGGAAAAGGTGTGAAAATGCTGATTTCACACTTTTCCGGGTCGGAATTCGCGCAATATCGCACGCACCCCGACCCGGCCAGCCAGAATCGGCCAATCTCAACCCCAAAGTGCACTTTGTCGGGTTGCGGGTTGGCTAACGGAAACTCTGGCGTGTGGTCACACATCAATGCATCCACAAGGTACAGGTTTGACGATGCGCACCATGCAGCGATTTTGTTTTCAGGATTTTGAATCAATATCCTGCAGCCGGAAAGTGCAAAAAATCCACACTTTCACACTTTTACACTCAATTCTGACTCAATTCTGCTTGTGAAATCACGCGTTTCGGGTTACATGTTAGCAGACCCTCTCTCTCTATCTCTCTCTCTCCTGCCTGCCTAGCTATGTGAACGTCTTGTTGGAGGGCCCGCAGTCCACCGCCTCCTTCCACGCCTGAAGTGCCTCGGCGTAGGGGAATGTCAGAACGTCGAAGGTGTTGGAGAAGAACAGCCGCAGCGCATCGGACAGGTGCGGGTTCTGCAGCCGGTTGCGCGACTTGCTCTTGATGAAGTTGAGCGCGCTAAACAGCCGCTCGTCCTTCACAGACATGGGCACCATGACGATCGCCAGCTCCGCCAGCAGCTCAAAGGTGGGGCAGCTGAAGCCCGCGTGGCTAGTCATCTCGCGCCACAGCCGCGTGATGTAGCCGACACCCATGCGGTCCGCGACCGCCCCCTGCCCCTCCTCTGCCGCAGCCGCAGCCGCCCCCTCTGCCTCGTGCGCGCGCTTGCGCGCGCTCCGCCTTTGCCGCCTTTGCTGCCTCTGCCGCCGCGCGCTCATCCTCAAGCAGCTCCTGGAGGTGCATCGAGCTCCCGCGCACCCACTGCATGTAGCGCTGTCCCTTGCGCCTGAGCTGCGTGACGTCGATCAGCCGCGGCACCTCGGCACCGGCAAGCTGCTTGGGCTGGCCGAAGTGCTTGTCGATGACGTCGAGCCTGGACTCAAACTCTGCGCGCATGGTCGCCTCCGCCTTGCGCGCCGCCTGCTCACCACCGCTCTCGCGCGCCGCGCGGATGGCCGCCTCGTGGCGCCACCAGAAGTGAGGGTACACCACCGCGAGTGCGTTCAGCACCGTGTCAATTGGGAAGCGGCGCTCCAGCTCGCTCAACACGCTCGAGCACGGGCACCCTCGAGCTCGGGCGACGGCTGGCGCGTTCGGGGGCGGCCTGGCCCTTTCCGCGCCGCAGGGGTCGGCACCGCGATGGCGCCGCGCGCGCTCAGGCCCACGGCCCATTGGTAGACAGTAGGCTGATCCGCCATTGCGACTACCATGCGTGTTCGCACGCGCCCAAGGTTCAAACACACGAATTTTCACACTTTCTGTCATTCCGGCAGCACAGCCGTCCCCCAAATTAATACTTTAGAGCCGGATTAAAGCCACATGGCTGCGTGGAGCCGGAAACAAAATCACTGGCACCATGCCCCCACCACCACACACACACACACTCTCTTACGCACACACACACACACATGCACACAAACACACACACACACACACACACACATGCACACACACACACATGCACACGCCCCCCCCCCCCACACACACGCACCTGTCCAATGCGCACACAGACACACACACACACACACATGCACACACATACACGCACACCCACGCATGCATGGACGCCCCACACACACACACCTGTGCAATGCACAGGTAGATCAGCAGGATCGCTGCGCCCACTGCGTATGCCGCGATGATGCGCACCATGCACACACACACACACACACACACGCAAACACACACACAAAACACATACACACACACACACACGCACACACACACACACGCATGCACACGCCCCCCCCACCCCACACACACGCACCTGCCCAAAGCACAGGAAGATCAGCCGGATCGCCGCGCCCACTGCGTATGCCGCGATGATGCGCACCATGCACACACACACACACACACACAAACGCACGCACACACACACACAAACACACACACACACATGCACACGCCCCCCCCCCCACACACACACGCACACACGCACCTGCCCAATGCGCAGGAAGATCAGCAGGATCGCCGCGCCCACTGCGTATGCCGCGATGATGTGCACTATGCACACACACACACACACACACACACACACGCACACACGCATGCACACAGAGAGAGAGAGATATCGTTACAGAGAACTCTGCACGGCAGACCTAGATAGGCTGTTTCTAGTCATCAATTGAAAAGATTCCGTTTGAAGGCGGGAGACCAACCGTGCGCCAGCAAGAGGGTGAACAACCTCATTCGTAAAGCAGTGGGGGAAAGGGCAGTGGCGGGTCATTGACGGCTGTGTTCGTCAATCCGCCTCGACTGAGTTTAAACTAGGTGTCGGCACAAGGACTTCCACAGTTGTGGAAATCATGCTAAGATGATCCACTCGGTGGTGACTCGCTCGGCGAACTCGGGGCGCTCGGGGATGTCGCGTGTGAAGTTGAAGAGATGGATGTTTGCGGAGGGCGTAGAACGTGACGGAGTGGGCGCAAAAGTCACCGGCGTGAGCCGGAAGAAGGTGATGGCGCCGCCGGCATAGAGCGAAGTCGTGTCCGAACAGCGGTAGTCGTGCAAGTGGGAGGCAGTGGCAGGGAGGCAGCGGGAAGGTAATCGGAGGGAGAGGGGGAGGGGCGGGGGAGGGTTAGGGAGGGGCGGGGGGCACAAGATGGGGTGGGGTGCAGCGGGGATGGAGGGGTGGAAGACAGGAGATGGGAAGGAGGAGAGGGGAGAGAGGAGGGAGCCACACTGTGGCCCGGCCACATGGCGCATACATAGGCGCTGGTAGCATGGGGGGGGTGCATGGGGTGCATGTGCGCGCATGGGGCGCATGGGGAGGGGCAACTCCATGTGACGAGCATGTGGGTGTATGGAGGTCGACGGGGCGGCAGTGGGATAAGCGGTGGGTCTCTTGAGGTGGGGCGTGGGGTCGAATGAACGACTGGGCATTGGGCGGTGGGCGGGACGGTGGCGGCTGGAGGAACTCGGTAGCTCAAGCGCTGAGCGTTGGCTCGGGCCGCATGGCGGTCGAGGTGATGGCACTGAGATACCTGGGCTCCGTTGTCTGAAGCTGTAGAGCTGCGGGGGGAGGGAAATCTGTGCGGTAGGGCGTCACGTGTTTTTTGCCATGTGGAGGGCGTGCGAGAGAGTGCGGGTGGACTGAGTTCCTGGATGCATGCGTCGACTGGCTGCTGAATTGGCAGCCCGACGACAGGGGGCGTACGGAGGAGGAGAGGCGGCGAGAATCGGCGGCGGCATGGGTGAAGGGGGTTGACGTAGGCGGCGGCGATGACTGCGCGGGCGCAGCGCCTACCCATGCACACACACACACACACACGTACACACACACACACACACAGGCAAACATGCACACGCTCCCCCCCCACACACACACACCACCACCACACACACATACCTGTCCAATGCACAGGTAGATCAGCAGGATCGCCGCGCCCACTGCGTATGTCGCGATGATGCGCATTTTGCACACACGCACACACACACACACACACACACATGCACACGCACACGTTCACACACACACACACACACACGCACACACACATGCACACGCCCCCCCCCCACACACACACACGCACACACGCACCTGCCCAATGCACAGGTAGATCAGCAGGATCGCCGAGCCTTCTGCGTAAGCCGCGATGATGCGCGCCATGCACACACACACACACACACACACATGCACGCACACACACGCACACACACACACGCGCACATGCACACGCACACACACACACATGCACACGCCCCTCCCCCCCCACACACACATACACGCACACACTCACCTGCCCAATGCACAGGTAGATCAGCCGGATTGCCACGCCTACTGCGTATGTCGCGATGATGCGCACTCTGCACACACACACACACATGCACACGCACACACATACACATACAGACACACAAACAAAACACACACACACATGAACACGCCCCCCCCACACACACACGTGCACACGCTCCGCCCCACACGCACACACGCACTTGCCTAATGCGCAGGAAGATCAGCAGGATCGCCGCGCCCACTGCGTATGCCGCGATGATGTGCACTATGCACACACACACACACACACGCACACACGCATGCACACAGACACATACACACACACACACGTACACACACACACGCCACCACCACACACACACATACCTGTCCAATGCACAGGTAGATCAGCAGGATTGCCGCGCCCACAGCGTATGTCGCGATGATGCGCACCATGCCGAGCGAGCACTTTGCGCTGCCTGCCGTGATGATGACCTGCCAATTGGGGTTCAGGGGTTTAGGGTCTGGATGTTTTGGGGTTTCGGCGATTTCAGGATTCAGGGTTGGAGTTAGATGGTATGTGCACCATGCCGAGCGAGCAGTTTAGCGCTGCAGGCCGTGAAGATGACCTGTGCGGTCAGTTGGGGTTCGGTGGTTTAGGGTAAGGTGTTTTTATAGCTCAGGTGATTGAGGGTATTGGGGTTGGAGTTCGATGGTATAAGCACCATGCCGAGCGAGCACTTTGCGCTGCCGGCCGTGATGCTGAGCTGTCACAGCGCGGTCGATTGGCGTTCAGGTGGTTCAGGGTTAAGGGTTGAAGCTAGATTGGCGCTGCCGGCCGTGAGTATGACCTGTGCGGTCAGTTGGGATTCGGTGGTTAAGGGTTAGGGGAGGGTTTTTCAAGGTGTTTTCAAGGTGTCTTTAACATTCGTTCTAAAGACTGTATTCGTTCAAACAAAAAACGTTGGAGCTTGGCGCTGGCGGCCGTGATGATGACCTGTCACAGCGCGTTCAGTTGGGGTTCGGTAGTTAAGGGTTCTGGTGTTTCAGGGTTCAGGCGGTTAGGGGTCAAGGGTTGAAGTGAGATGGTATTCGCACCATTCCGAGCGCACACTAGGCGCCGCCGACCGTGATGATGACCTGTCACAGCGCGGTCAATTGGGGTCCAGGTGGTTTGGGGTTTGGGATGTTTCAGAGTTAAGGTGGTTTCAGTATTCAGTGTTGCAGTTCGATGGTATGCGCACCATGCCGAGCAAGCACTTGGCGCTGCCGGCCGTGATGCTGGCCTGTCACAGCGCGATCAATTGGTGTTCAGCGGTCAAGGGTTCAGGTGTTTCAGGTTTAAGGCGGTTCAAGGTTGAGGGTTGGGAAGGGAAGTTGGGAAGGGAAGTTGGGAAGGGAAGTTCGATGGTACGCGCACAATGCCGAGCGAGCTCATGGCGCTGCCGGCCATGATAATGACCTGGGCGGTCAATTGGGGTTCGGTGGTTTAGGGTTTTGGTGGTTTAGGGTTTGGTGATTATGGGTTTCTAAACCTAAAGGGTCCCTTAAGGTGTGATGTGAAGGTGCGCGAGCACTTGGCGCTGCCGGCCGTGATGATGAGCTGTGCGATCAGTTGGGATTCGGTGGTTTGGGGTTAGGGGAAGTGCTTTCAAGATGTCTTTTTAGTGTAAAAGTGTCTTCAAGAAGTGTCTTCAAGATGGGTTTTTTAGTTATTTTTATATTTCAGGTGATTGAGGGTATTGGGGTTTGAATTCGATGGTGTGCGCACCATGCCGAGCGAGCAAATGGCGCTGCTTCTTGAGATGAGGATGATAAAGCAGCTGTGAGGCCTGCGAGGCATCTTAGCGCTAATATGGCTGTGAAGGCCCACTGCTGGTTTATCAGCCGCAGTTACAATTACATCGGCTAACCAGCAAAGACTACCTCTAGTCCTAGTACCACCGCCTAGACCCAAGTCCAGTTCTGGCCCTAACAATTACTTGTGAAGGGCGGTAGCCACCAGCCGGCTGCCTGCCAACGTGAAGTCCCAGAGCAAAAAGGAGAGCTGTTGTGCGACGCCTCCAAAATAGGTCCTAACTGCTTCCAGGGGATAGGGGGTCAAGTGGCGCTTGCCAATCTACTCGACCGCCGTGGTGGAGGGGCCGGCGCCTGAGGGGCAGCCGGACTGTACACCACGGCTCTCCACCCGACCCTATCCTGAGCACGCTCAAACGCCATGTCCGAAAAAGTCTTCCAATCAGAACGAGTGCCACTAGTTTCGCCTAGCTGCTGAATCAGTAGCTTAAGAAAATAGTGTCGGGAGGAGGCTGGAGGCTGGCCTTGCTGCCAAGCCACATCCATTGTGCAGTCAAAAGTCGAACGAGGAAGACGAGAAGCCGGCATGCGCATCACATGGCCTAGCCACTGCATTGATCGCTTTGCCACAAGGCTCTCAATTGGCTCAGTGTTGCACGCCTGCCGAACATAAGTTTAATCTGTGCCGGTCGACCAGGCGCACACCCAGAATGCGACGAAGGCAGTTAGAGTGGGCAACCTCCAATCGAGTCAGTTGTGTTTAAGTAGGGGCCCATGTTTCGCAGCCGTACAGAAAGTGGGGCAGCACGAAAGTGTTGTAAACCCGCATCTTAGACTGCACTTGCATCTTCTTGCTGGCCCAAATCTTATCAAAAGACGCAAACACGCCCAGCGCGCGACCGACACGCACACCGATCTCCTTCTCCACACCACCACTCTGGGTTATCCAACTCCCTAGATACTTAAATGCAGAGACGGTCTTCACTTCACCACCATTCAGCGCAAACGCGGGCAGATCCGCGTCAAAATCTGCTGGCAAAATCAACACTTCTGTCTTGGCGGCGTTGATTTGCATGCCAAAGCTAGAGGACATTTTGTCAAGGATTTTCAGTAAAAGCGCCAACTGAGCTGGGTCATGCGAGAACAAACATAAATCGTCGGCATACATCAGCATTACTATACGCTCAAAATTTACATTCAGCATTACTATACGCTCAAAATTATCAGCCGCACCTCAGTTCAACAACCGGCCGTGATGATGAGCTGGGGTTGGATTGTGATTGTGGTGATGAGTTTGAGGCGTGTGGTGGTTTAGGGTGGGGTGGTTGGGGCTTTCTAAACCTGAAGGTTCTGAAATATGTATTCGTAGAAACAAAAGGCTAGGGAGCTTCGCGCTGCCGGCCGGGATGGCGACATGTAGGAGAAGATGGTACAGCCACACACACACATGCACGTATGCACACACTCACACACACATGCACGTATGCACACACGTGCACACGCACACACACACACACACACGCACATGTACACACACGCACACACAAACACACATGCATGCATGCACATACACACGCACACACACACATACACAAGACACACACACACACATACACACACACACCTGCGACAGCACAATCATCTGCACAAAGCATCCCGCCCTGACGATCGCCCGAGCGCCAGAGAGTGTGACAGAGAACCAGAAACCCTAAAAAGGCATGTGTCTGTGCGGGGCGGACTGGGGGTATGGCCAAACACAAACAAACACAAAAGCACGCACACACACACACACACACACACACACCTGCAACAGCATGATCATCTGCACAAAGTATCCCACCCCGACGATCGCCCCGAGCGCAAAAGAGTGTGACAGAGAGCCAGAAACTAATAAAAAAAAAACATGTGCCTGTGCATGGCAGATTGGGGGTATGGCCAAACACACACAATCACACACGCACGCACACACACACGCACGCACGCACGCACACACACACACACACACACACACACACACACCTGCGACAGCACGATCATCTGCACGAAGCATCCCGCTCCGACGATTGCCCCGAGCGCGAGCGACGGAGAGCCCGACACCATCGCGAGCACGCCACTTGAGATATCGGGCGCGACGTTGCCGATTGCGAGAAGCGTGACTGTGGGTGGGGGCAGAGATGGAGGGGGGTGGGGGTGAGGGGGTTGAGGGGGGGGGGGGGCGGGGAGCCCAGGAAACTGTTCTTAAGGCAAACCATTTCGAGCACGCCATAGAGATATCGGCGTGGCGGTTTCCGATTGCGAGAAGCCGGTGAACTGAGGGGGGCAAGAGGGGGGGGGGGGGTGCAGGATGAGGGGGTGAGGGGGTAAGGGAGGGGAAGGTCCAGGAGTGGTTCCTTAGGCGGCCATTGCGAGCACGCCACTTGAGGTATCGGGCGCGACGTTTCTGGTTGCTAGAGCGTGGCTGTGGGAGGGCAGGGTGGGGGTGGGGGTGCAGGATGAGGGGGTGAGGGGTGAGGAGGGGGGAGGCCAGGACTGTTCCTTAGTGCGGCCTTTGCGAGCATCACTTGAACATCGGCGCGCGTTTCTGGTTGCAGAAGCGTGACTTGGGGGGGGGCGGGGGGGGGGGGGCCAGTGACTGCTTTCTAATCCATTCGCACGCCACTGTCGACATCGGCGCGACGTTGCCGGATTTGCTAAGAGCCTGCATGGGAGGCGGCAGAGGGGGCGGGGTGCAGAGAAGGGGGTGAGGGGGTGGGGGTGGGGAGTCCGGATGTGGTTTTAAGCAGCCCATTCGAGCAACCACTTGAGAATGGGCGCGGCGTTGCGATTGCTGAGCGTGACTGTGGAGAAAATAGGGGGTGGGGGTTGGGTGAGACGAAGGTATGGGGGGGGGGGGGGGGGGGGCCAGGACTGGTTCTTAAGACAA